>JALGBA010001365.1:312500-548810 GCA_023970755.1 Azemiops feae
GATCCTGGGCAGTTTTGAAAGACAGAGAGTTATTGTCAACCAAGATGCTCTTCCACGACTAAAGTTGCTCAACAATGTGGGTGAAATACCGGTGCCTTTTCTCTGTTTTCTAAAGCCTCAGGAACCATTTGAAGTGGGCTTCCAATCATCATGATGCATGACCTTCACTGGGAATTGAATGTGGGGAATGACAGTTTTCTTAAACTGTTTGGAAGGCTTCAGTAGTACTCAACAAAATGTCCTTCAGAAGCTATAATATGGAACAATGTTCTAAGCAGATGTCCAATATTCAAGACTGGCTTAAGGTCCTGTGGTCCCAGTGGCTTTGGAAATAGAATTCAGCTTCTCCAATTTTATATGCAAATTTATATACCTCCAGAGTAACTCTGGGTGGCTTAAAAATAGTGTATTGTGTATATAACGTCTCATATTGTACAGTGTCCTGACCCAGAAAACTGAAGTGGTGAAACATTTCTTTGATCCAAAGTAAAGCCCTTCCTGGTATCAAATGCAATGACAGACAATTGGAAAGAAATTTTATTTAGATTTTATTTAGATTGGACCTTTGGCTTGTAAGAGGACTCTGAAAACCATTATGCCATTGTTTATCTTATTGGCTTAGCCACCTTCAGTTGCTCTGGGTGAAAAGGATGTTTTTCAATCCCATCCCTCTGGACTTTATTAAGTGGAAAATTCCTTTCTTGCCATGTGATATGCCAGCAGCAAAAGGCAGGGACTAAATGAAGAAACTGCCAGTAGCTGTTATCTCTCACAACCATTTGGAATTAATCAGATATTTCATATTTACCTAAGTAAATCCCAGAGGCTACTTGGCTCCATTTTCCATGGATTCTTAGCCCTAACACACTTTCTTTGGCATTCTTTCTACTTAGACTCGGCCTCAGTCCCAATGTGTGGAAAATTGTCATCCTGGATTTGTCAAGAGGGCTCGAGAAGGAGAGCCAGTTTGCTGCCACGACTGCGTTCCTTGTCCAGAGGGAACCATCTCCACTCAGGAAGGTGGGTGACACCAAAGGAAATAGCAGGATTTTCAGAAATGGGTTAAACCAGAGCACTTTTATGAAAGTATATGTTGAAAGATGCATTGAAAGTTAACTGTTTTCTTGTTTATTTTCAAAATGCACAATTTCTTATCTAAAGAGAATTTTATTTTTTTAAAATAAGTAATCTAGAGATACTGGGAGTCAGGCAATCTATAATTTTGTAAACAACAAGTAAATTCTTATTAGTTTTGTCAGTGTAAACTGGGATTAGCATGACAATCCCACTTAAAATATATTATGTATTTATTTGTTTATTTCCTGCTTTTATTATTTTCATGAATAACTCAAGGCACCAAAGACACAAAATACTCCTTCCACTTTCCCCCACATTAACCCTGTGAGATGAGTAGAGCTGAGAGAGAATAACTGGACCAAAGTTTCCAATTCAGATTTCATGCCTAAAGCAGGACTAGAACTCACAGTCCCCTTGTTCTAGCCTGGTGCCTTAACCACTAGATCAAACTCTCTCAGTAACAGAAAGAAGACTGCAACAGAATAAAAGAAAATGGCCAGTAACACAGCTGCAGCAAAGCTTTCGTTTGTAAATCTGACCAACCAGAAGTTCCAGTCTTGGAAATTCAAGATGAAGATGGTGCTAATAAGAGAAGGTGCATGGAACTGTTTAAATGAAGCTAGGCCAGAACGACCTTCAGATGATTGGATAGAGAAAGATCAGAAAGCTCAGAGCACAATCTCTCTTAGCAGAGAAGATGATCAAATCATACATACATGTAAATGTGAAACTCCTAAGGAAATGTGGGAAGGATTACAAAAGGTGCATGAAGGGGCTAATCTCAGCAATAAACTGTATTTGATTAGAAAGCTATACCAAGCCAAACTGATGATAGGCCAGGATATGTAGGATTACGTAAGGCTGAAATGGTTGAGAGGTATAGGAGAAGAAATAAAAGATTTTCATGTCACAGTACTATTACTTAGTGGTTTACCAGAAAGTTATGAAACACTTGTCAGAGAGCTTGATGTATGTCCAGATGATGAGCTGGCATTGGAATATGTTAAGGGCAAGCTTGTAGATAAATATAAGTGTAAAACATAACAATATCTAATTTCACATAAGTAAATCCACTGTGTAGGAATTTCGGTAGTATTCCAATGGACAGAAAAGTGTGGAAACCATATCTTCTCAGATGACACTTCAGAAATTCCATCTCAACCAGATCAAAGATCTTTTCAACATCCAATGAGATGAGAGCAGACAATCATGGATCAAGAGACATTAATCACTATCCCCCATGCTTTAATCACTCTTGGAAGGGAAGAGATAGGAGGGTGGGAGACTGGGTAAGCTTTACTACTGCCAGAGAAAATATCTCTTCTTGTTTTAGTTTGGATGTTTCCTGACACATTTACCTCTCTAGGAACATCTAGGTCCACCACCTGGAAGGATTACTGCAATACATTCTACATGGCCCTCCCCTTGAGGATCACTGAAAAGGTATTGCCTGTCCACAATAAGGTGGTGTGGACAGTTATGGGGGAACTTCATTACACTCATATTAGTGCTAGCTATTTCATATTATTTGTAGGACTCCCTTTCTCTACCAGCCAACTAGATTTCACAGGATACACATCCTCTGGGTCCAGTATATTAAGAAATGCCATTTGGAAGGATTGAGGATTCAACCTAAAAAGATTATCACATTCATTATTTATTTCTAATAATGTAGGTTCTTATGAAGCTCTCTATATAACACAGGAAATGCTTTAGGTCCTAGGACTTCCTCCAATTTCATATACCTTAGCTATATAATTTTTAGAAAATGATATTTTCATTTTCTTCCCATGGAATAGTTAAGCAATCCATCTTGAAAAATGTCCCTGTTATCAGCTTTTGTCCCAAGAAGGTATTTCTTGAAATGCAAAGGACAGAATGTTAAAGAAATATTGCTTCTTGTCTTTCTCAGATACAGAAAAATGCACCAAGTGTCCGGATGATAAATATCCAAATGAGGACAGAGTCCAGTGTATTCCCAAAGTTATAATTTTTCTGACTTATGAAGAACATCTGGGCATCATCCTGGTCTCTTTTGCCCTACTTTTCTTCCTAACCACAGGCCTTGTTTTAATCATCTTCATTAAATACAGAGAAACTCCCATTGTCAAAGCCAACAACTGGGACCTCTCTTACATCCTCCTGGTCTCCCTCCTGCTTTGCTTCTTGTCTCCTTTTCTCTTCATTGGTCAACTAAGGAAAGTCACCTGCCTTCTCCGACAGATGGTTTTCAGCATCATCTTCTCAGTTGCCATTTCTTCCCTCTTGGCCAAAACTATCACAGTGGTGTTGGCCTTCCTGGCCACAAAACCAGAAAACTGAGTGAAGAGATGGTTGGGGAAGAGACTGGCCAACTACATCATCCTTTCTTGTTCTGCTGTCCATATTATCATTTGCTCCATCTGGCTGGGAGTTTCTCCCCCATTCCCTCACTCTGACCTCCACTCCCAGCCTGGAGAGATCATCCTGCAATGCAATGAAGGAGCTGTTGTCATGTTCTATGTCACCCTCACTCTTAGGGGGAGCCTGGAACCCCCACAGAGCGCGTCCCTGGGTGGCAGATTGGGGGGCCCTACCCATTATAGCTTTTATACTGTAATGGTGGGTTGGAGGGAATCAAATACCTCCCATGGACCAACAGGCCTGGTGAGTGGCAGCTGGCTCCCCAGTATCGACTGAAGGTGGAGACCATATTGGTTGGAATGGATTCAGAAGAACAGCGCATGGTGTGGTGGCAGCCATTTGAACAGCGTGTGCACAGCGGTGTAGAAAGCAAAGGGAAGACTACTACACTATATATTTCCCAGGAAAATCATGTTAATGGTGGCAAACCTAACAATGGCCCCAAGTACGGGTGCCCCTTAAATGGGGCAGGGGTGCTAAGAATCTCCCGGTCTGCTAGAAGCATGATAAACCCAAAACTACAAATTGGTACGTGGAATCTGAGAAGCCTATACGAAGCTGGGAAAACACACAACACTATCCAAGAAATGTCCAAATACAATATCTCTATATTGGGAGTGAGTGAAATGCGCTGGCCTGAAAATGGAATGTGTAGAATAGGAAATTATACTATCTACTACTCTGGTGAGAACAGCAAACACCATCGAAATGGAGTAGCTATAATCGTAAACAATCGTGTAAATAAATGCATCAAGTCCTTTATTCCTGTATCCGATAGAGTGATAATGATCCAAATAAATAGTACTCCAGTAAATATGAATGTTATACAAGTTTACGCTCCCACAACTGACAGCGATGAGGAGGATTTAGAGAAGTTCTACGAAGATATAAGCAGTGTACTGAAAACCCTAAAAAGTAATGATATCAAAATACTCATAGGGGACTTCAGTGCAAAAGTGGGAGAAGGAAGTGATGCTCCTGTAGTTGGAAACTTTGGCTTAGGAACCAGAAATGGTAGAGGTGACAGATTTGTAGACTTCTGCAAGGAACATAGGCAATGTGTGATGAATACTTTTTTTTAAGTTGCCAAAAAGATGCCTCTACACTTCGAGATCACCAGCAGATACAGAAGTGAACTGGAATAAATTTAAAAATGTAATAGTAGAGGTAACAAATTCAAAACAGAGAGAGGGGTACCACAAGAAACAACAGTGGATGACGGAGGAAATTCTTCATCTCATGGATGAAAGAAGGTCTTATAAAAATAAAAACAAAGTAAAATACAATGAATTGCAGAAAACAATTAGAAAAATTCGACTGGCAAAAGAAAAGTGGTTTGCAAAGAGATGCAAGGAAATAGAAGAGACAGAATGTATGCATGATAATTTCAATTTACACAAAAAAGGGAAAGAAGCAGCAGGCCTCTACAAAAAGAAAACCAACAACTTAGTTGACAAAGAGGGGGAAATTATCTTAGATGAGGATGAAAAACTAAAGAGATGGAAGGAATATATTGAAGAAGTTTTTGAGGACACTAGGGATGATATAGATATGGGAAGTATAACAACTGGACCAAACATCACTATGGAGGAGGTTGAACATGCAATAAAAATAGCAAAAACAAGAAAAGCCACAGGACCTGATGATATCCCAGTAGAAATTTTAAAATTGCTGGAAGACAATGGGAAGAACTTTTTACTGCAGCTCTTCAATCAGATATATGAAACAGGAAAGATACCAAATGATTGGCTAAAATCAACCTTTGTGACAATCCCCCAAAAAATAAATGCAAAGAAGTGTACCGAATACAGAACAATAAGCTTAATGAGTCATGCCCTGAAAATATTCCTGAGAATAATTCACAAAAGAATATACAACAAAATTGAAGAGCGTCTAGGTAACACACAATTTGGTTTCAGAAACAATCTTGGTACATGAGATGCGCTATTCAGCATTCAAGTTCTTGTACAGCGTTGTAGAGATGTCAGTCACAGTGTTTACATGTGCTTCATTGATTTTGAAAAAGCTTTTGATAAAATAAGACACAGCAAACTATTAGAAATCCTGAAACAAGGGGGACTAGATGACAAAGACATCCAAATAATAAGGAATCTGTATTGGCATCAGGTAGCAAATGTGAGACTAGGCCAAAAATACTCAGCTGATGCAGAAATAAGAAGAGGGGTCAGACAGGGATGTATTCTGTCTCCACTGTTGTTCAATATCTACTCTGAGTCAATCTTCAACGAGGCACTGGAGAACATCGATGCTGGCATCAAAGTAAACGGTGTTTGGATCAACAACTTAAGATATGCTGACGATACAGTTCTGCTTGCCAGTAAGCATGAAGACCTTCAGCTCCTCATCAACAGAGTCACAGAAACATCTGGAAAATATGGCTTGAAGCTTAACACCTCAAAAACCAAGATCATGGTCGTTAGCAAACAACCCGTTAACTTACCACCAGTAAATTCAGAAGGAACACCACTAGAAAAAGTTGAAAGGATCATGTCGGTTCTAATTTACATGAAAGCTGGGACATGACCACTGAAGTAAAGACAAGGATAGAGAAAGCTCGAACAGCATTCTTCAAAATGAAAAAGGTCTTCTGCAGTCACGACATAAGCCTAAGACTGAAAATCAGGCTTGTCAGATGCTATATTTTTTCTATCCTGCTCTATGGAGTAGAGAGTTGGTCTCTGACAGAAGGCCACCTGAAGAGACTAGAAGCATTTGAAATGTGGATTTGCAGGCCGCTGTTACGTATAAGCTGGGTTGACAAAATCAGAAATGAGGAGGTGATAAGCCGCCTGGGAAAGCCAAGGGAAATCATCAAAACAATTAAAAAATGAAAATTAGAATATTTCGGACATGTGATGCGACACCCAGAAAAATACAGCATACTCCATTTAATCCTCCAAGGAAAGATTGAAGGCAAATGAGGTCCAGGCAGAAGAAGAACATCATGGCTTCAAAATCTAAGGGACTGGTTTGGACAAAACTCAGCAGCACTTTTTTGTGCGGCTGCTGATAAAAACAGGATCGCCAACATGATCGCCAACGTCCAATAACGGATATGGCAGAAGAAGAAGAAGAAGATGTCACCCTCAGCTACAAGGGCTTCCTGGCTGCCATATGCTTCACAGTGGCTTTCCTGGCCAGGAATCTGCCTGGGGCCTTCAATGAAGCCAAGCTGAACACTTTCAGCATGCTGGTCTTCTGCAGTGTCTGGGTGACTTTTGTACCCACCTACCTGAGCAGCAAAGGGAAATACATAGTGGCTGTGCAGGTCTTTTCCATCCTGGCCTCCAATGCTGGTCTGCTGGGCTGCATTTTCATCCCCAAGTGCTACATTATCCTTCTGAGGCCAGACCTGAATACAAAGGAGTAGCTTACAGCCAGAATAAATATAAAAACATGAGTCATAACACCATGATTCTGAAAGAATTCTAAAACTTTCTTTTATTTGAAAGAAGATATTATTTCCACTCATATAGTATGCACGAGTGAAAGAGAATGATACATATACTGTGTTTCCCCGAAAGTAAGCCCTACCCCTAAAGTAAGCCCTGGATGCCGTAGGATCAGCTGACCAGCTCCCAGCTGACATTGGGAGCATTGGGGGCACCTATGTGGGGGGGAAAGGAAAAATTCTTCACCCCCCCCCTTACCTTTTGCTAGAGCAATTGCCGCTTGGCTCTTAAGGGACCTCAGAAGGGGCTAAAAGGGAAGAAAGTAAGTCCATTCTTCTCCAGATTGATTTCAGAAGCTGCCGCTGTTGCTGCCTGGCTGGCGTCAAGGCCAGGCTGCTGGTTCTGTTGCACCTGCTGCTGCTAGGGGCTGGTGGTGTGTGGGCCAGGCTGCTCTTCAGCCAGGCTGATGGGCCGCAGCAGAAGCAGCTCCCTGCATGGGCCCTGCAGCTGCTGCAGGACCTGTCGCTGCCCTGCCTGACCTTGGCTCTGGTTGCAGCTCTGCTGCTGTTCTAGCGGCACCTGCAGCCCAAGCTTTTGGTACACCCCAGTCTCCGCCTACCCTGCCTGCTGGCCCTTCTGCTCCTGGGACACTTATTGTCCACGGCAGGTGCCAAGCAGCTATCCATGCTGCTTCTGGCCTTACGGGAGCTCTTTGTACCCCTGGCCACACTGCTCTGGGCTGCCCTGCTGGGCTGCTCCTGCCTGGCGTGGGGCGTGGGGTGAGTGGGCCTGGATCTTCTGACCTCTGGAACGCCCCCCTCCTGCTGCTGCCTGCCAGGGCCCTTTGCCAGCAGCTGCCTACAGCACTGAATAGGCATTCAGGCTAGTGCTCTGCAGCCCAAAGGTGGAGGCTTGGGTGGCATGGTTCCACCGGCGGCCACTGGCGAAGGGCCCTGGCAGGCCAGCAGTGGATGGGTGCAAATGGAAGATCTGGGCCAATTCGCCCCATGCCAGGCAGGAGCAGCCCAGCAGGGCAGCCCAGAGCAGTGCGGCCAGGAGGGCAAAGAGCCCCTGCGAGGCCAGAAGCAACACAGGCAGCCACTTAGCGGCCACATGGCACTCAATGCAGCTGAGAAATGTCCCAGCAGCAGTAGGGCCAGCAGGCAGGGCAGGCGGAGGTCGGGGCTCACCGAGGGCTTGGTTTGTTATGGCCGCAGGCAAGCAGACAGTGGGACAAAGAGGGCGGGGCCGGCGGTAGCAGTGCTCCCACTCCCATCGAATCCTGCGCTCTCCGCCTCCTGTATGTGAAAATAATAAGCCCTACCCTGAAAGTAAGCCCTAGTGCTTATTTCAGAGCCCAAAAGAAAATAAGACCGGGTCTTAATTTCGGGGAAACATGGTACGTTTCATAATGTGAAATGGTTGAATGACTGTGATTCTTGTAATTCCCTTCCCTCTCATCTCAATAAATCTTGCTAAAGAGAACTCCCTGAAAGTAATTCAGAGGAATTTACTTTTCAGCAACTGCCTTTTAAGAAATTATTTGAGCATTTTTTCCTACTGATAGTGGTTATGGATATGTCATGGATCCAGGTTACTTGAGGAACCATTGCAACCCATTGGGACTGGCCTGTCCCATCTGTGCAAGCAGAGGAGGCTTGCTGCGGTCCCCCTCGGCCAAGGAATTCTGGCTGGCAAGGTCCAGGAAAAGGGCCTTCTCTGCTGCGGCTCCTGCCCTCTGGAAGATATTGCCCCCTGAGGTGAGATTGGCTCTTATCATTCTGACCTTCCAGAAGAGCCTGAACACCTGCCAGATGGGTTGGGGCCCCAACAGGGGACCACCACACTGGAGATGGTGGATGAATTAAGAGGCAATCCCACCTCCCCACATACATCCTGTTTCCCTCCCTCATCACCTTTTAATTATAATGTTATCCCAATTAGGACTTCTATTTTTATTGTTTTAGAAACATTTAGAAATATGTTATGAGATGGGTAGCAAATAGATAGATAGATTAGATAGGGTAGATAGATAGATAGATAGATAGATAGATAGATAGATAGATAGATAGATAGATAGATAGATAGATAGATAGATAGATAGATAGATATAAATTAGGTGATAGAGTTAGAGATAGATACATAGATAGATATACATTAGGTGATAGATAGATAGATAGATAGATAGATAGATATAGATAGATAGATAGATAGATAGATAGATAGATAGATAGTGATAGATAGAGATAGATAGATAGATGATAGATAGATAGATAGATAGATAGATAGATAGATAGATAGATAGATAGATAGATAGATAGATAGATAGATAGATAGATAGATAGATAGATAGATAGATAGATAGATAGATAAGCTATGAGACCCAATGTCAACTGTCCCATTCATTTAGTTAGCAAAGAAAGACTCCTGCATCATTGTTTAGCCAAGAGTATACTTTACTGGAACTTAAATGGTTACAGAAGAAAAGCGAAGCTGGTTCTGATGTTTTCATGTGCAAAGCAATTAATTTTCTCTTTTCCCTGACACCACCCCTGTTATCAACAGAGGTCTAATTAGGTGCTTGTATATTGTTTGGGTAACGAGCCTTCTGTTTCACAGGTTTTTCTGCTTTGCATTTGGATGGGTGACCTTGGCTAGCATTCCTTGGCTGGTATGCTTTAGTTTTCCTTCCCCATCCACCACCCCCGCATCGCCTTCCTGCATTTCAATCCTCTTCCCTCCCCCGTTTGCTAATGCCAGGCTATCTGTGTTGCAAAGCTTCTGGCAACTTCAACCCCCTCTATCACTCTTCTCTGTTGGTAAGAATAAGGTCCAGTATAACTGTCTCTCTAGTTGCCACCTCTACCTTTTGGGTGATGAAGTTGGGTGATGAGGTTGGACAGGAATCTATTTGATCTCTCATTTGTTGCAGAGTTTGTCTCCTAGTTGATATCAGGGTAGTTAAAGTCCCCCATTACTATTGTGGTGTGTTTCTTACATACCTTGGTTAATTGATTAGCAAAAGGTTCATCTATTTTTTCTGCTCAGTTGGGTGGCCTATAGTATACACCTATGGCAATGTCACTCTTTTTTTCTTTTATGTTGACCCATATGCATTCTAGAAGGCTTTCACTCTTTGTTGGGTGCATCTCTGTAGAGAGGAAATGATCTCTAACAATAAATGCAACTGCACCTCCTCTTTTGAATAGTTTGTATCCTTCTATCAGTACATTCCAGTTGTGAGTTCCATCCCACCATATTTCATAATTGCAATTATATTGTACTTGTCCTCATGTATTAGTATAGGGCAGTGATAGCGAACCTTTTAGAGACCGAGTGCCCAAACTGCAACCCAAAATCCACTTATGTATCGTCGGGTGCCGGGTGGGTGTGGCTCATTGGGTGGGTGTGGCCCATTGGGTGGGTGTGGCCCATTGGGTGGGTGTGGCCCATTGGGTGGGCGTGGCTGCAGTGGTAACGGCAGACTGGGTGGGACCAAAAAGTTCAATCAATCAATTCCAACTTTGCGAGATCTTTTTTTTTTCCGCGAGAAGTTGAAATTGATTGATTGATTGAACCTTTTTTTTTTTTACACACGGCGGCGGAGGCCTAAAGCGAAAACGTTTTATAAAACCTAGCTGAAGGTCTAGGACTGGGGTGATGGCACGCGTGCCCACAGAGAGGCCTCTGCGTGCCACCTGTGGCACCCGTGCCATAGGTTCACCACCACAGGTATAGGGTCTCCTGCTCGAGCAGAAGGTTAGACTAGAAGACCTATGAGGGCCCTTCCAGCTTTGTTATTCTATGTTTTATGTTCTATTTTAAGTTCACCCTGTTGTTCCTAAACTTTGAGCATCAGTGCATAGGCTTTTAAGTTATTTGTGGCTGACCCCGAGTATTCTTCCTACATCTCTTATTTTGCATCTAAGATTTTTTTTCTTTCTCTTTACTCCCTACCTCCTTATATGATTGAGTTAATCCTATAAGTTTAATGACATTTGTATCTGTATACTAGATAGATAAGGTTGATGACATTAAAGTTAAGTGTCATCAACCTAGAGCATCACTAAACTGCAAAGCTCTGAGTGACCTTCCCTTGCAGTTTCTGGAAACAAGAGATCATGTTGAAGGACAGTAGAAGTCAATTCCCTTGTTATTAAACTAGCTTCCTGCACCACCTTCTGGGCATGTCCTGACAGGAAGGACCACAACCACTATAGAATAGAGCACACAGGGGTACTTTTCTCCAACCTCTCCTCTGCACGTGAAGCCCAGAAAAAGTTCAGGATCCCAGGAGGAGAAGTTGCTTCTCACTGTAATTATGACCATCTGGGCCGTTGATATCTCTATGCCTTTGATAGAGACATCAGGTTGAAACCATATACAAAGGATCTTGTATCAGAAAAGGATACAAGACCCAACTCTGTGGGAACAATTTTTGGGACAGGCAAGATATACCCTTTTGATTCTACCTTTCTCTCCTTTCCAGATGAATGCCAGTTTGTCTGTCTTTGAATCAGGAAACCCACTGGCACCTCCATCTTTAATTTTTTCAATTCTTCTTGTTTATTTTTAAAAACAGAAAGGGAATTGATTCAGCCTTATCAATTATGAATCTCCTGCTTCTGCTTCTGATGCTGCTGTTGTCCCAGCCAGTCTCCGTGAAGCTTAGACTGAAGTTCCCACTGAATTTGCAGCACCAGGATGGAAAAAGACCATGGAGCTATTACAAGCCAGGAGACCTTCTAATTAGTATAGTGAGCACTGCATCAAGAATATTGCATACAATGTTGACTTTCAACACAGCTCCTACTAGTTATTCTCATTTGTACGTTGTTCAGGGTGATGGAGTTGCATTCCCTCCATTTGCAGTTTTAACACTCTCCTTCTTATCTTATTTCAGTTACTTCTATATTGCAAGACCTGATTAATTTTCTGAATGATTTTGATTTCCATGGCTTCCCCCCTTTTTTTCTTTTTCTTTTTCTTTTTGAAAGCCCCATCACTAGAGGCTTTCAAGAAGAGACTGGACAGCCATTTGTCTGAAATGGTATAGACTCTCCTGCTTGAGCAGGGGATTGGACTAGATGGCCTCCAAGGTCCCTTCCAATTCTGTTATTCTATGTTTTTATTTTGTGAAAGAAAATAAGATGGGGCTGAAATAAAATTGAAGGAAGTCCAGATCACTTTCCTCTCCCAGTTCAATCCTGAATTTATGACTTGAATACCAACTTTGTTTAAAGTAGTGATAGAAACAGTTGTAGTTGCCTCAGCCCAACCCATTTTCATAATTGTATAATTGATCCTTGGCTTTGGATCAATATTGGTTTAAAACTCAATAGGCTTGTGGAGACAAAGGAGATTAAATTTTAAATAAATATTCTATTGCTGCTGTTGATGATGATGATTTTGATAACATGAAGATTTTTTTACAGTAGTGCTTCCTTTGATTTTTCAAGAATCCTACCCTTCATTTTCAACATTCAAGTAATCAACAAGATTTCCCAGTTACTGCACAATCTCACACTTGGCTACAACATCCATGACAACCATTTGAGCACTTTCCATACTTCAGATGCCTTGCTGGACATGCTGTCTACTGGAGAAGCCAAGGTCCCCAACTACGGCTGTGGAAGGAAGGACAACCTGTTGGTTCTTCTTGATGCAGCTGAGAGGGACATCTCCAACCAGATATCAACGTTAGGAGGCACCTACAAAGCCCCACAGGTTTGTGTGTCTTTTTCCTTTATCTGTTAGAGTGAGTGGTGAGTGGTGGTGGGTGAGCAATAGATTAATTCATGTCTTCTCCATGGAATTCAAGAGCTGCTTTTATCCATATTAGCAAAAATGTCAGCTATGTTTTAGCCTATTATGTTCATGTTGAATTTTAACATAAAAGGCCTGAAGAGCCATTAGGTCTCTGAAGAGGACTTTCTACCGTCTATTTAGCTATTCAAAAAATATGCCTAGTTATGGGGTCCTTTATTGGTATGTTTTTTCACGTATTAATAATACTTCCCGTATTCTGTTGCATTCAAGTTGGCAATAATAATGACTATATTAAAAAAAGAATAAAAAGAACTCTAGCAGTTACAGGCCAGTTAGTCTAAGAAATATTTTGGCTAAAATATATCCTGTGTTCCTCTTACATAAGCTTGAGACTGAGTAGGAAAAAAGTGCATTTGTTGTAGGAAAAAAAGAAAAGATTTAAGGTAGAGTTACAAGATATACAAATTTGTATAATAAATAATAAATTAATAAACTAATATTGAAACAGATTTGTCTTGAAATATCTAATCATAAAATATGTCATTTGAATAAATCATAGTTTGCTGGCTTCATATATGTTAGTGCAGCATTTGACAGAACAAAAGGAGAAATATGATGGAGGAAATTAATTGCCCTCAAAATGGAGCTCGTCCTGTTGGCCTTGATCAAAGAGCTTGCTCCAAGCCCTTGTTTGAGAGGGAGGTTTGGGCTCAATGGAGCCCTGAGAAGAAGGATCGATACTTACCAAGAGTAAAGGAGGGGTGCATATTTGAACCCTTGTTATTCAGTCTGGACATTGATGACTTTCCTGCACTAACGAAGGATCCTGAAGTAGACATGTCTAATGTGCTAAATACATACACTGGAACAACCTGATTTAAACTGATAATACTACATGATTATCATTCTCATAACTTGGATAGTGTAGGCTGTTAAGAAAACTTGAGTCTACTGACATAATCATTGTCAAATCAATGTTACAATTTATGATCTTTGGAAAACAAAACCACAGCCATAGGTGCATAATTTATTGTAAATCAACAGAGCAAGTAACGATAGTTTTAATTGAAACTGGATATTGCATCATCAAAGGAGCCACTTACAGTATGAGTGAATTTACTGTTTAACCTTTTTTTAAAAAGCTATCCATTTTTCTTCCCATTTATTAAAGTATGTAATGCTAATCAGACTGAAGTTTGGCATTTTAATATATATATATCAATAGTGGAACAAACCCAATTGCCGCATCTGAGGAGCCTTTTGATGGTAGACAAAAGGATTTCAGCAGCTGCTCTCAGAGCTGAATTGGGAATTTCTTCTTTATCTAAAATCAGGACATACAGTTACTGGTGTAAAAGTAAAGCTATGAAAACTGACGAACTCCCAAAATTCCTATTAAAGACCTCTTGGATTACACAACTGACAAATTACATTAGGAGCTGTGGTCTATCTGTCTCTTGTACGATTGGACAAGAAGGTAAAAAGATGGCTGCACAAGGAATCTGGCGTATAGAGGCAGAGAAACACATTGCAATCCTCAGAAATAACATATAATACGGCCCTTTATTGGAACAAGACACTTCAGTTGAAACTTGCACATGTGAGTCTAATTGCGGTAAATTGTAGAGGTGATACAGAAATAAGATTTGCTTTTTTGTTATTCTTTTGTATTTAATTTGTTTCTTGTATTCTGTTTTGATATATGATTTTGTCAACACTGTAATATTTTAAACAATGGTTAATCAATAATAAATTGTTCTAATATGCTCATAAGAATCAGGGAGAATTTGTTAAAAGCTTATTAAAATTTTGGACCTGATCTGACCCCAGACATAACACAGCATTCTTTATTGTTTTTTTCAGATTAGGATTGAAACTGCTTCAGAGGCTCTGAGTGATAAAAGTCAAATCCCCTTTTTCCACCAGATGCTCCCCAAACAAGGGTTCCACTACCCAGCAATTGTCCAACTGCTGCTCCATTTCAGATGGACCTTGATTGGTCTCTTTGCTTCAGACACAGCAGAGGGAGAGAATTTCATGAGGACTTTTACTCCTGTGCTTGTCAAGAATGGAATTTGTGTTGTTATATTGCAACTTTTCTCAATAACTGGTCATACAACACCCCTCAGGGATGCCCTGACTAAGTGGAGACAAGTCAATGTCTTTGTTCACTTCATAGAATTTGTTTCCATTTGGGACAGAATTCTTCCTTTCCATTTAACACTTAGACATTTGCCAGGACTCATTGAAGGGAAAGTCTGGATCCTCACAACTTTTGCAGTGTATACAATCACAAAGCACAGACTTCTCAAATACATACATAGTATTTGGAGCTTTCGCTACCTAACAAAAGAAAGGCCAATAGGTGCTTCCTTTGAACCCAATTTATTTGTGGAAGATCAGTTTCGTGATCATTATTTTCACTGTTCTATTTCAAAGCATGTCTTTTCTGTAAAAGACCGCAGAAGATGCACCCAGAAAGCCCCACTGGAGATCCAAGAGAAAAGGAACAGGATCAAGATCACAAATTACCACCATTACTATAGTATAATTAAGACTCTGGCCCAGACCTTGAATGCTGCATATTCCTCCAGATCAAGGAGGAGAAGGAAATATATCAAAGAGAGATTGGGGGCTCCAAGGCTGCAGCCATGGCAGGTATGGGGTCCAGATATGGATTCATTAGTCTTAGTTCCTTTGGAGAAGGAATTCGAAGGAGAAGGAGGGGAACCATCTCAACTACTTATGCTGTAACAGGCCAACAGATTTGGCCAATCTAATTGCTCAGAGCATAATCATCCAAAGAGCAGATACCATGACAGATAAATTTTGATAGTAAGCATTGCTAATTTTAAAAGACTTTATGCATTTTTAAATAAATTCCAGCATGTACGGATTTGTGATTAGCATCGTGGAACTTTACCTTTATTAATTTGAAGGAGACCATGAGAACATCTAGCCCAACCTATCCTCTCTAAAGGAATCCCAGTTAAAGCTTCTCTGACTGATGGCTGCTCAGACTTTGCATTCAGACAATCAGTGAAGGGGAGGCTGAACTCTCATTTCCTGGCACAGCTCTAAAAGGGCTCCTCCTTTTAGGATCCTCTCATTCAGCCAGAATCTCCTCTCCTCTAACAGAATTAACTTTGTTAATTTTTCCATTACCCACACTCTGCAACAACAGTGAAAGGTGCTTGAGCTTGTCTGCAGGTTTGGAAGACTGCTGTATTCTGCCTTCTCCAATCAAGAGATTGTGTTAGTTGGAAAAGGGGCTCCCTCTGATCTTCAGTTCTTCTAGTCATCCTTTCCCAAGGCTCAGAGCAGCTCCTTTGATCTCTTCCTTGGCTTTGTTGCCTTTCCCTAAAACTGACCCAGGTTTTGTACAAATTCTTCAAGTGTGGTACCTTGAAGGAGACCTGGTACTTGAGTTGGGATCTTCTCAAACCAGGATGATGACTTCCTGAGATTCTTATGGACGCATTCTTTCCGTGAACTGTTACTCACAACATCACACTGTTGATTCACATTCGGTTTGCATTCAGCTACTATTTTGAGATCATTTCCACTAATATACTTAACAAGTTTGATATCCCTCATACTTCTTCCAGTCATAATTAAAGTTCTTATATGAGATATTATAGTTCGTCAACTCCTAGTTGCTAAAAATCAGATATTTGTTTACTGCTTTTTACTCATGAACCTCTCTCTATTAGGAAAGCATAGCTATTTTTCTGGAAACTTGGTTTTAAATCAAATCAAATTAGCTTTATCTAAAAGTTATTGTAAATCATGCATCAAATCTTGTATCCCAGAGATTTATCAACTCTATTGCATTAATGAGAACATAGAAAAATTAATGACCAAGGACAAATTGTTATTCATTCCCTCCAAGTTTTCTGGGAAAGAGTAAAAGGATTAAAAATTATTTGTCTTCTTAAAAACATTCAGTGTTGAATTACCCACAACTTCTGGAGAAACGTTGTTCCACTGATTAATAGTTCTAACTGTCAGAAAAATTCTCCTTAGTTCTAGGTTGCTTCTGTCTTTGATTAGTTTCCATCCATTGCTTTTTGTCCTGTCTTCTGGTGTTTTGGAGAATAGCTTGACCCATTCTTCTTTGTGAAAGCACTTTAGATATTGGAATGCTGATATCATGTCACCCCTAGTTTTTCTTTTCACTAGACTAGAATAGAATAGAGCTGAAAGGGACCCTGGAGGTCTTCTAGTCCAGCCCCCTGCTCAAGCAGGAGAACCTACACCATCTTGGACATATGATTGTCTAATCTTTTCTTAAAAATCTCCAGTGATGGAGCACCCACGATTTCTGGGTGCTGTTCCACTGGTTGATTGTCCTTACTGTCAGGAAGTTTCTCCTTAATTCCAGGTTACTTCTCTCCTTGATCAGTTTCCAACTATTATTTCTTGTCCTTCCCTCTGGTGCTCTGGTGACTAGACATACCCAATTCCTTCAACCATTCTGCTTATATTTTAGCATACCCCCTAATCATTTTGGTGCTCTTTTCTGCACTCTTTCTAGAGTCTCTACATCTTTTTTTATAACATGGAGACCGAAACTGGATGCAATATTCTAAGTGTGGTCTTACCATAGTATTATAAAGAGCTACTAACACTTCAAGGGGTATTGATTCTGTCCCTCTGTTGATGCAGCCTAGGACTGTGTTGGCTTTTTTTGGTGGCTGCAGCACACTGCTGGCTTATATTTAAGTGATTGTCCATTAGGACTCCAAGACCCCTCTCACAGTTAGTGCTATTGAGCCAAGTACCACCTATTCTATACCTGTGCGTTTGATTTTTCTTACCTAAGTGTAAAATTGTAGTGTTTCACACTAAGTGTAAGGACCCACTTCAATCCACATCTTAAGAAAGCAGAACTCTTGGAAATGGTCTCTTCCAACAGGAACTTTTATTAAAAGAAACTGATAGCAGGCATGATAGACAGGATCTGAGGGATTTAAAACATTGATGTTTTAAAATATCCCTAAGCAAACTCCTCCCCACATTCCTTCCGGCCGACTCAGGACAGCAATTTTCTAGGTGTTAAACCCATGAAAGAAAACATCAAACCGGCTCCACGATCATTCACCAGCTCTTCAGAGTTTATCTTGACAATGGAGAAATAAACCAGATTCCAGAGTCCTGTGTCTTTTCACACACACACCCTTTTCTAGTTGCCCAGTAAGGAAGAGAAATTCAGAGGGACATAGGATAAGAGTCAAATGGTTCCAATGTAATGGTTAGTAGGGGCGAATAAACAAAAGGTTACTTTGTAGTGAATGGAGGAAGTGAAAATAATAAAACCCCTCTGCATTTCCCCCTCCCCCTTGGGAGTATGGCAGGACCCAGGAAATAGTAATAATTGGTTTTAGATTAGAGGAGATAGATAGAAAGGAAATATAACTGGATCCTGACACTAAGTGTTGGTGTCATCTGCAAATTTGATGAGTTCCCCTTCTATCCATTTCTATCCTTCTATCCAATATCCATGTCTAAATCATTGATGAAGATATTGAAGAGTACTGGGCCTAAGACAGAGCCTTGGGGTACTTGACTGCATACTTCCCTCCATGTAGACATAGTACCTTTAAGGACTACTTGTTGAGTATGGTTTGTACAAATCCATCTGATGGTAATGCTCTCTAACCCACGTTTTTCTATCTTATCAAGTAGTAGGTTGTGGTCTACTTTATCAAATGCCTCACTGAAGTCCAAGTATACAATGTCCACAGCTGTCAGAACCCATATCTTAAAGGGCCTTTTCCCTCCTTTCTAAACCCGAATTGCATTCTCTTCTCTCCCTGGGTTCTGCCATACTCCTAGAGGGGAGGGGGGAAGTGCTTGAGGGTTATTGCCTTGTTTCCTCTATCGCTACAATGTAACACTTTGCTGTTTCTGCATTTTGTAGTAGGGGAAATGGTTTACCTATGCACTAAATACCTAAAATCCTTGCAACCATCAAAGAAATTAGGACACAAATATGTAGGACCTTTCCCCATCATTAGAGCCATCAACCCAGTAATGGTAGAATTAAAACTACTAAAATCTCTCAGACAAATCCACCCGATTTTTCACTGCAGCCTCCTAAAACACGAGCAACAGTTACCCTTAAGACCAGCTGTTGCCCCGCTTCCTCCTCCCATTATGGTTGAAGGAGAACAACATTTTGAAATCAAAGAAATTCTAGACTCCAGAAAACACCATGGTTCGACCCAATAACTAGTAGCATGGAAACACCTACCATCCTCCCAAAACGAGTGGGTCCACAAACTCCACATTAATGCTCCTAGGCTACTTAAAAAATTCCATGCTGAATATCCAAACAAACCTGACTAACCTATATACTATTTGTCTCTATTTCTCCACAGGTGGATCTCTTTTTTTTTAAGGGAGGTAGGATGTCAGAACCCATATCTTAAAGGGCCTTTTTCCTCCTTTCTAAACCCGAACTGCATTCTCTTCTCTCCCTGGGTTCTGCCATACTCCTTGAGGGGAGGGGGGAAGTGCTTGAAGGTTATTGCCTTGTTTCCTCTGCATTTTCTTCTGTAAACTTTCTCTCCCCTGTTGTCAGCTAGCAGAGGGGGGAGGAGAATGGAATGTACCTCTGGCAACAGTTTTATCTCCTCATTCGCAAGGGAAGGTGTGAAGAGCCGCCTAAACATCGCTGCAGCCCAGAGACAGCCTGATGTTATCTCCTTTTTCCCACAACACACTTAACACTTTGGGATTGGCCTGTTTGAACTGACCGGATGAACTATGGGGTGGGGTTATGCTTGGGATACTTTTTACCTATTGATCTGGTGGGAAACCATCAGATCCTGTCTATTATGCCTGCTATCAGCTTCTCCTAATAAAAGCTCCTTTTGGAAGAAACCACTTCCACGAGTTCTACTTTCTTAGGATGAGGTATTGAAGTGGGCCCTGACAACAGCATTTCTCTGGTCCATTAATTTTGT
This sequence comes from Azemiops feae, assembly GCA_023970755.1. Classification (NCBI taxonomy): domain Eukaryota; kingdom Metazoa; phylum Chordata; class Lepidosauria; order Squamata; family Viperidae; genus Azemiops; species Azemiops feae. The sequence continues at coordinate 332,134 of JALGBA010001365.1, forward strand.
CATATTGTAAAAGAATGAAATAAGATTGGTTTGACATGATCTGTTTTTGACAAACCCATGTTGGCATCTTGTTATGAGTTTGTTTGCCTCTAGATGTTCACAGATTTGTTCTTGATTATCTTTTCCAGAATCCTCCCAGGTATTGATGTCAGGCTGATAGATCTGTAGTTTCCTGGATCTATTTTTTTTTCCTTTTTTTTTTGAAGATGGGAACTACATCAGCTCTTTTTCAGTCCTTTAGTAGTTCCTCGGTGCTCCAGGATCTTTGAAAGATATAGTTTAGTGATTCTGAGATCACGTCTGCCAGTTCCTTCAGAACTTTGGGGTGTAAACTATCTGGTCCTGGTTATTTCAACTCTTACCATTTTCTTGCTTATTTTAACTTGCATTACTAATATCCATTTTACAGGGTTCTTTTTTTCATAGGTTGAACTGTTTTTTTCTTTTGTGTAAAGACCGATGCAAAAAATGAGTTAAACTTTCTGCCTGCTGCTCATCACTTTCTTGCCATTTTTTCCCATTAATGGACCATTCATTTCCTTGACTTTTTTTTTGTTTTTTACATGATGAAAGAAACTTTTTTGTTGTTGTTATTTTTGACTTTTGTCATAAGCCTGTGTTCATTTTTAGGCTTAGCTTTCCTGACTTCATCTTTGCAGGCTCGGGCTATTTGCTGATATTCTGCCTTAGTTTTGTGCCCCTCTTCTCACTTTTTATACTTGTTCTTTTTGTCTTTCAATTTATCAGAGAGTACTTTGTGTAACCGTGCTGGTTTCTTTTCAGACTTCTTATTTTTCTTTTTCATTGGAATTGTGCTAAACTGAGCTTTTATTGTCTCACTTTTCAAAGTTTCCCAAGCTCCTTAGGTTGTTTTCCCCTTGGAGGATTCTTATCCATGGAATACTTCCCAAGCTCTCTCTAAGTTTATTCAAATCAGCTCTCTTAAAGTTCAAGACTCTTGTTTGACTTTGTTCTATTGCTGGTGCTTGCATAATGTTGAATTCCAATATTGCATGGTCACTCACCCTCCCACCCCCCAAAGTTTCTGTAACTTCAATACCTTCTATCATTTCATTTCTGTTAGTGAAAATTAAGTCCAGTATGGCTGACCCCCTTGTTCCTTTCTCTACTTTTTGGGAGACAACGTTGTCTGCTAGGTTTGTCAGGAATCTTTTTGATCTTCTATTAGGTGCAGTTTGTCTCCCAGTTGATGTCAGGAGAGTTAAAATCCCCCATTACTATTGTGGTATGCTTCCTACAAACCTTAGTTAACTGACTAGCAAAAATGTTCATCTATATGCTTTGGTTGGGTGGTCTGTAGTATACATCTATGTATGGCAATGTCATTCTTTTTTTCCCTTTTACATTGGACCCAATTGCATTCAAGATGGTTTTCATCATTGTTCTGCTGTGTTCTATAGAGATATAGTTATTTCGTGTATATAGTGCAACTCCACCCTCTTCTTTTATTTGGTCTGTTTCTTTTAAATAATTTAAAGCCCTCTAGCAGCATAATCCATTCATGGGTTTCATTCCACCAAGTTTCTGTAATAGCAACAATATCATATTTGCCCCCATGTACTTGGATTTCTGCTTCACTCTGTTTATTCCTCATATTTTGTACATTGATGCATAGGCATTTGAGTCCTTTTTTACTGATCCTGGGTTTATTTTCTACATAACCTGTTTTATGTCTCAGTTCCCCTTCATTCGTACCACCTGTTTTATTCATGTATATGGTATGGCACACACTGTCGAAAGTTTGATTTTTCTTAACAGCAACCTTAATATTCTTAACCACACAAATATTTATGTTACAACCCCATTGGGTTTAGATTGCTGGGAACAGAAATGTTCGCATAAATTAACTCCCTGTCTCTGTTATTCACTTTAAATGTTTCTCCAGAAAACCCCTGAATTTAGTACAAAGTAACTCAGTCCCTTGCTGTGATGGATGCAAACCATCTCTTTTGTACAACTTTTCATCAGACCAACTGCAAATGTCATGATTAACATAACTAAAACCTTCTGTTTTACACCACTCCTTTAGCCACATATTAACTCCATTATGGGAGAGAATGACTTTTCAGATAGGGAGAAGTAATGCTGCATAGTATGAAGAATCAGATAAGAGGGGGGGATGTCTGCAGCTGCATAACAAGAGAGGAAAAAAACTTAGAAATTCCCTATCTTTTCAGGCTGAAAAAAGTTGGTGGGAGATTTCTACTTTCGGACTTACAAAACCCTGTTAATATAGAATTACAATAAAGTAGAACTAGCTCATCTGGGGATGTTTTCCATCTGCACTAACAGGGATAAGATTAGCTCAGGAACTTTCTTCTTGACAAATCTAGGCTTCGTGGGAATCAGCCTGTTGTTTCCAAATTTATAAACTCTTTTTTTTCTGTTGTTCAGTTTATTTGTCCCCTGCACTAGAATGTTCCCTATAGTTGACCAATTATATTTTCTCAATATATATTTTCTCAATATATGTTTGACAAATTTTCCTGACCTTTTTTGTTCACTTATGAATATAGTAGTAACACCTGTTTTCTTAACTAAGGATATTTGCAAGTTAGACAACTGTAGAAGAAAGATTCAAATGTGGGATAAGAAATGAAGTTTTCTGCTTTTAAAATTCATGTATGTTTCAATACTAGTTTCACCACTTTCTGGAGAAGAATGAGTTTTGCAATATTTCCAACTTTAAACTCTATTTGGATCAAAATGGAGATGTACTAGGAGATCTGATCATCTGGCGCGTGTTGGTTCTCCCCAAGCAGGATGCCATCCAAGAGAGTCTGGGGACTTTTGAAAGAAAGAGACTTATTATCATCCCAGAAGCTCTTTTACAGCTAATGTTGCTCAATAAGGTGGGAGAAAGTTTGGTGTCTTTTCTTAGTCCCATTTCAAATGGACTAAGCCTAGTCCCAAGGGGGTTCATCTTCACTGAGAATTGAATTTGGGGAAATTGGTTTTCATAGATTGCTTGGGAGGGTTCAGTAGTATTCAATTTTGTTGACCACCTACAATTCAATATCTCCATCAAACTGGTGAGAAACCCACAAGGTGGGGAATGTGTTGCTAATAGCTTCAGGTTTGTTTGTTCCTTGTAAGTGAATAGCAAAGAAGAAGGCAGTTTTGTTGACCAAGACCTGAATTCAGGTTTGGACTGAATCAGATGAAATTGATTCATGATTGGATGGAGGTCCTTTTGATCCATTGGCAAAGAAGCTTCATCTTGTCCTATTTGGGGAAAGTGTGCCCTGAAAAGGCAGGATCATAATCTGGGATCTTCTTAAAGAGACCAGACCTGGTCAGAGTTATCCATGCCTCCTGTCAGAATCCAATTATATTTCATTTCTATCTACCTACTCTGATATAAAAACCAATTCTTATTCTCTTCTGGATTCTGTCATACTACTAAGGGGGAGGAGGGTAAGCATGGGGGTTTATGACTTGCACTTCCTCCATTAACTACAAAGTAACCTTTGTTGATTCCCTTCGAGAGTACTAACCATAACAATGCAGCCATCTGCCTTTCATCCTACTCCCTCTGAAGTTCTCTCCTTTACCGGCAGCGAGGGAAGGGGGGGGGGGAATTGCAACGCCTGGGATCTGGGAAAAGAGAATGAGTGATCGTGCCGATGGATGATAAGGTTCCTGGACTTAACACCCAGACATCTGCCGGATTGAATCGCCTGGAAGAACTGTGGGGTGGGGGCTGCTTGGGAACACTTTAAAACATTGAATGGTGGGGGGGATCCCTCAGATCCTGTCTAGCATGCCTGCAATCACTTTCTCTTAATAAAGATTCCTGTTGGAAGAGACGTTCCAAGAGTCCTGTCTTCTTAAGATGTAAATTGAGGTGGGTCCTTACACCTCCCTTTCACCCCACTGGGATAGAGCAAGAGGCTTTCTGCTCCTAGGAAGGAGTTCCAAGGCTATCAGTTCACATGAAATCATCATGACTGCTCTGAAGTACCCTGACCCAGACAACTGAAGCACTGAAACAAGACTTTGATCCAAAGAAAAGCCCTTCCTCATATTGGAAGTAATGAGGAAAAATTTGAAAGGAAATGCTGCTTAGATTTGGCCTTTGGCTATTAAGAGGGCTCTTCCTCTGAAAACCCATTGAATGTCATTGTTGATTTTGTGTGTTAGCTACCTTAATGTCAGGTTTGCCCTGACTTGAGCACTTAGGAAAGAAAGATCCTTGACTCCACTCTTGAAGTAAAAGGTTTACCTGTACTAAAGTCAAGCAGTTAGAGTATAAGCAAAGCTGTATCTGAATATTCCTGTGCAAAGCCTGTGTTTTTCCCTCTTCCCTCCCCCCCACCAGTCTGTCAGTCACCCAGTCACTCCCTCCCCCCCCCCCGCCTCACAAAACTCTCCCCCTCCCCTGCATTTCATGGCAGGAGGACAGCGAAGCAGAGAATGCTGAAGATGGCAGTCCTGACACTTAAGCTTTCTGGGGAAAAAGGAGTCTCTTGGGACTTTTTTCCATGGCTGTTGGGTCGCCTAACTGTAGTTCTTCAGCAGAAAGGACCTTGTCTTGGATAACTAGATTGGCCTTAGAAATGTTCCTTCATTCTCATGTCCCATCTGCTATAACAAAAGATGCTTGTTTGAGGGACCCATTCTGATGACCTCATCTCCATCTCATCTCACCACAGTTCCAGAAATTAGACAGTTTTAGTCTCCTTTCAGCAGCATGGCAGCCATAGGAATTGAAGAAAAAAATAGAAATAAAAAGAACATCTCCTTTAAAGCTGTCAGCCCTAATTTGTAGGGAAATTTACATTTTATCTTAACTAGGAGACTGTTTTGGACAACTTTCAAAGGGGAGCAGCTTTGCAATATTTTATGTAGTCCAGAAAAAACCTTTCCAGATCCTACTTGTCAGAAATTTCTTTCTTAATCACATTATTTTATTTTAATAAATCTAATAGAATAACAATAAATTTTAACAATAAATTTATTCTAGTGTAGATCATCATAATCATAAATAAATGAAGAGTAGAGTAATGCATGAGCAGAAACCCACTAATTTTCTTTTTAATCTTAAAGAGAAATATTTAAATCTTTTCTCCATTCCATCCCTCCAGATTTTATTAAATAGAAAAAAATCTTTATTGCAAATGGATATGCAAGAAGCAAAAGGGAGGAACAAAATAAAGAATCTGCCACTGTTATGTCTCCTATATCTGTTTAGAACTAGGTAGAGATTTCATTTTTACTTAAGTAAAAACCAGAGGCTACTAGACTAAAGTCCATGTATATCTCCACTTTCCATGGGTGGTGAGTCTTAACACATTTTCTTTGGTATTCCTCTTTTTTCTGCTTAGTCCCTGCCTCAGTCCAAATGTGTGGAAAATTGTCATCCTGGATTTGTCAAGAGGGCTCGAGAAGGAGAGCCAGTTTGCTGCTACGACTGTGTTCCTTGTCCGGAGGGGACCATCTCCATTCAGGAAGGTGGGTGACCCCAAAGAAAATGTGAAACCAGATTCACCCAGAGCATTTTCATGAAAATGCAAATTAAAAAAAAAAAGATTGAAGCTCAACTGTTTTCTTGTTAATTCAAAATGCACAGTTTCTCAGGACATCTCCCAATTAAATAGACTTTAGTGATGCAGGTTTTAGAAAATTATATTCTCATTTTATTCTGTAGAATTGTTAAGCTATGCATCTTGAAAAATGTTCCACTTACTATCTGTTGTCCCAAGAAGATATCTTTTGAAATGAAAAAGGACAGACTGTTTAAAGAAACATTCTTTAAAATTTGGGTTTTCTCAGATACAGAGAAATGCAAGAAGTGTCCGGATGATAAATATCCAAATATGGACCGAGTCCAATGTATCCCCAAAGTTATAACCTTCCTGTCTTATGAAGAACATCTGGGCATCATCCTGGTCTCTTTTGCTCTACTCTTTTTCCTAACCACAGGCCTTATTTTAATCATCTTCATTCAATACTTAGAAACTCCCCTTGTCAAAGCCAACAACAGGGACCTCTCCTACATCCTTCTGGTCTTCCTCCTGCTTTGTTTCTTGACTCCTTTTCTCTTCATTGGTCAACCAAGGAAAGCCACCTGCCTTCTCCGACAAATGGTTTTCAGCAGCATCTTCTCAGTTGCTATTTCTTCCCTCTTGGCCAAAACCATCATGGTGGTGTTGGCTTTCCTGGCCACAAAACCAGGAAACCGAATGAAGAGATGGTTGGGGAAGAGCTTGGCCAACTCCATCATCCTTTCTTGTTCTGCTGTCCAAATTATCATCTGCTCCCTCTGGCTGGGAGTTTCTCCCCCATTCCCTGACTCTGACCTCCACTCCCAGCCTGGAGAGATCATCCTGCAATGCAACGAAGGGGCTGTTGTCATGTTCTACATCACCCTCAGCTACATGGGCTTCCTGGCTGCCATCTGCTTCACGGTGGCTTTCCTGGCCAGGAATCTGCCTGGGGCCTTCAACGAAGCCAAGCTGATCACCTTCAGCATGCTGGTCTTCTGCAGTGCCTGGGTGACTTTTGTGCCCACCTACCTGAGCACCAAAGGGAAATACATGGTGGCTGTTCAGGTCTTCTCCATCCTGGCCTCCAGCGCTGGTCTGCTGGGCTGCATCTTCATCCCTAAGTGCTACATTATCCTTCTGAGGCCAGACCTGAATACAAAGGAGCACCTTATGATCAGAAGAAAGGTGGAAGTGTGAGATAGAGGAATTTCAAATGTCAAAATTTTTGCAAAGGTTAAATGTATAAAATAGTCGAAGCTGTTCTCTATACAGCCGTTGAGTCAATGATTTTGCTTGAAATAATTCAAGGGTGGCTGGAAGATTGTGAGGAAACTAATTTCTTGGTGAATGGAACTGTGTTAACAAAATAAAAATATCAAAGCAATGCATGGGGCAACCTTGATGCCATTGTTTCTCAATACATTTTATCCAAACTGCTATGGCAAGATTGCTGACATGTATGTTTTTTTATTTACACAACAACTCTTTCTTGAGGATAGTAACAATAAGTGGAGGGGAAATATGTTGTGGCTTGCTAATATGAATATTCATGATTACATCATCTATTAAATATGCATTTGGATGATTATCATTTTGTCCTCCTTTCCTGAACTGTATAAATATGATGGCATTATTTTGACTGTAGGATTTTCCCCTACTATTTTCTGGATGTAAATTTGTCCAGTGTTACCTGAATAAATAGTAACTGCAGTGAGCCTTGATTATTAGTTTTTTGGGTCCTTTGATTTCACAGAAACTGGTGTCAGAGCTTCACAAATGTGTTTGCCTTTGATCCTTCCCTGTTTCCCTTTCTTGCTTTTGCCTATGTATTTTTGGGACTTGCCATACTATTGAGGGGAGGGTGCCTGCAGAGGGAATATTATCTGTTTCATTTCACTCTGTACGATATGCTCTCTCTCTGGGTGAGAGGAATGCGACCTGAAAACATCTGCCTTATCTCCAGACAGTGGAGCCTAGGACATTGAGAAACGAAACCAGGCGAGACCTTGAGAAGCCCGCTAAATTTCTGGCTTCTCATAACACTGTGGCACCTGTGGATTGGCTGGATTTCAACTGGATGGTTGGACACTGGAAGGAGGAGTTGTGAATTGCCTTTCTGATGTAATCCTTTACACGCCAAATCTCAGACCTTGCTTTGCTTCCTTGCCATCACTAACTCTCAATAAAAAAATCCTTTTTAGACAATGCCTGTTTCAAGAGTTCTGCCTTCTTGGGAGATCTAGTTGAGGCAGGTCCTTACATTCACAGTCTTCAATCTGCAACCAGGGACAATGGCTGGTGCACCCCATAGGATGAGTGCTGTGAGATTGACCCCATGTCCCTTCCCACTGCCACATAAAAGCTACATTTAGGAGTGTGTGTGATGCCATAGTCTGTGTCTCAATGTCTGTTGTGGCTGGGGAGGTTTGTTGAGTGTATGCAGTCCCTTCCATCCCAATTCTCAGCCACCCTGGCCCTGCTGCAAGCTCAGCTGACCAATGGCCGGAGATGTCTAGGAAACTAGGGCTTTGGAAGGGTGAGTGTGACCTTTCTGTGTCAAGGAACAGAGACTGACCCAGAGGCTCTGTGCAAACTCCCTTTTCCTATAGTCTGAACGAATTACCTGAGCTGATCTTAGGCAGGGAGGGAAGTGGATATCAGTGCTCAGGCAGACTCTGATTGGTGAATGAACCTTTCCCAAACAAATCGATAAACCCTTTGTGGCCCAGGGCTGGGAATGGGTCTGGTGCCCTCACTGGTGCCTGCAAAAGCTGCAAAGGAAAGGGAGTGTGTGAAATTGGAAGGGATCATAAAAAAACTCTTCCTCCCAACTGGAAAGAGAAAAAGCCACAGATGTGAGAAAATATCTGCTGTGAGCTCCGTGTAGGCATCAGGAAGGGCATCCAGCCATGTAAACACTCCAGGTCCATTCAGTCATCATCCTGTGCCCAGGGAAGTGGACAAATACACTGGACGCCTTTCAGGAGAGGAGAGGAGGTTGCAGGGTGCACCTTTGGACTTGGCACATGGAGAAATTAAAAGTCCTCTCTGTCCATCATCCCTTCCCTTGATCTGCTGACCAGTCTGACTTCCAGAAAGATGAGGGTGACCTGGCTCTTTTGGCCTCCAGGAGGAATCCAGAGGAGACTGAAGGGGAGTGAGGGACCCACAATCATGCAGGTTCTTCCAGCTGTAAAATGAGGATGGGCGAGGACCCCACTGGAGAAAAAGCTGCATTCAGATCTGGCAGAGCAGATCAGGGGTTCAAGAGGGAGTGGAGGAGCATAGGGGGGGCATTCATTTAATTTTCACATTTCCAAACTGCCCATCTCCCTCAAAGAATTCCTCACTTTTGAGAAAATCAACTAGCCTGCAGGCAAGCAAATCACCAAAAACCACAACTGAAAGTGGCCGACACTAGCATAGACACAACTGGATTCACAGAAGAAAAAAGACTGGTGGGGATTTTTGGATACTTTTAATAAATTGGCTTTAAAAGAGAATATTTGATTGTTGCAAACTAAAACATTTGGCATTTTTTTTGTGAAAAGAAAAACATAGTAAAACAAAACAGCTGTTATCATTGTTGCACACAACTTTTGGATGAGATTTGTCCCTGAAATTCAGCACCCAATTCTTAACAGTCTGGAGACTTTTTCCTTGTAATTTGGTCCAGAAGCAAAATTAATCCTTTTAATAGTCCTAGAAGAAACACCATTGTTAATCTTTATTAAGAAAAACTGACTGAAGGCATGCTAGACAGGATCTGAGGGACCCCATTGACCATTTAATGTTTTAAAGTGTTCCCAGGCAGCCCCACTCCACATTCCTTCCGGTCAATTCAAATTGGCAGATGGCTGAGTGTTAAATCCATCGGAATCCCAAACGTTGCAATCTTTCCCCCCTTTTTCCTTGCTGCCAGTAAAAGGAGGCTTCATAGGGAGTGAGATCAAAGGCTGATGGCCGCATTGTTATTGTTAGTACTCCACAGAGGGAATCCACAGAGGATGTTCCTTTGTAGTTGATAGTAGGAATGTCAGTCATAAACACCTGTGTTTACTCCTCCCCCCCTTTGTAGTATGACAGAATCCAAAAGAGAGTAAGAATTGGGTTTTCTCAGAGTAGATAGCTAGAAATAAAATATAATCCGGCTCCCCTTAAAAATAAGAGAGGTCCACCTGTAGAGAAGACAAAACAGGTATAAAAGTTAGTCTGGCTTGTTAGGATACTCTGTATGAAACTTTTCTATTTTCTAGAGCCCAGGATTTCCCCTATTTCGAAGTGTTGGTCCCCTTCTACCATGATTGCTGTTGGTGGGGGGGGGATTTTTGGCCGTAAGGGTGACTGTTGTTCTCTTTTCAGCAAACTTCAGTGCAAAATTGGGTGTATTTGCCTAAGATTCTTGGGTAATTCTAATTCTACTGTTACTGGGTTTGTGATTCTTTTAATTGGAAAAGGCCCTATATATTTTGGTCCAAGTTTTTTACAGGGTTGTATGGATTTTAAGTATTTTGTAGACAAGTACACCATTTCTCCTATAATGAATGGTGTGGGCTCCACCCTTTTCTTATCTGCTTGTGCTTTGTATGCTTGCCTAGCTTCCTCTAGAGCTTTTCTAACTATTGGCCAGGTGTTTTGTAATTGTTCCATCCATTCTTTCAGTGATGGGATTGCCGGTTCGTTTGGGGTTAGTTCTGGCATGGGGTTGAAACTTTGACCGGTAGCTATTTGAAAAGGAGTGTAACCTGTGCTGGAGTGGACTGCATTATTGTAGGCAACCTCTGCGAAAGGCAACAGGTCCGTCCAATCTGACTGCTGGAAATTAAGAAAACATCTTAAATATTGCTCAAGTACTGAGTTACATTTTTCTGATTGACCATTTCCCTGAGGATGATGGCTAGATGTCAGTCCCTGGGTGGTCCCTAAAAGGGATAGAAATTCCTTCCAAAATGCAGATGTAAATTGCACTCCCCTATCAGATATGATGCGTTGGGGTGCCCCATGCAATCTGTAAATATGTTGCACGAAAAGTTTTGCTAAAGCTTTTGCGGTGGGGATCTTTTGGCAAGGAATAAAGTGAACCTGTTTGGAAAATAGGTCCGTGACCGTCCAAATGACAGTATTCCCATTGCTTTCTGGTAATTCCACTATAAAATCCATGGCTATTTCCCTCCAGGGGGATGAGGGATTTGCCACTGTTTGTAACAGTCCTGGCGATTTTCCTTGCAACCTCTTAGCCGTTGCGAACATTGGGCAGCTGGCCACGTAACTTTCTATGTCCAATTTTGGATGGCCACCAAAATTGCCGTTGAATTAAGTGCAATGTTTTTACAAATCCAAAATGCCCTGCTGATTTTGTATCATGGCATAGCTGCATGAAAGTGACCCTCTGGGTGGTTGGTATATATAACTTTTCCCCCACCCATGGCAGTCCGTTCTTGATTGTGCACACGTGTCTATTTCTCTGGAACCATTCATCTGTTTCCAAAGTTTTCCGGAATTCAATTCCGGTTTGGCTACCCAGCTGCGGCTTTAATTAAGCTTGAGCTCTGGTGGTTACTGGCGCTGCCAGTTGTGGTTCAGGCATGAGTGGTTTAGAATCGGTGGCTCACGTGCTGTTATATTGGGGCATGCGAGACAGTGCATCTGCCAGGAAGTTCTTCCCCCCCGGCAAGTGCTTGAACGTGAAATGGAATTGGTGAAAATGCTGGGACCAGCAGGCTTGCTTGGGAGTGAGCTTCCTGGGTGTTTTTAAGGCTTCCAGGTTTTTGTGGTTCGTCCAGACCTGAAAAGTGATTTTATTCCCTTCAAGGAAATGGCACCACGTAAGTAATGTCCAACGCACCCCGTATGCCTCTTTTTCCCACACAGGCCAGCGCTGTTCTGTTTCGGTGAGTTTCTTAGACGTATACGTGCATGGTTGCAATACCCCTTCATCATTTTTTTGTAATAGTACAGCCACCACTGCCACATCGCTTGCATCTGCCTGTATTACGAAGGGCTTATCCATGTCTGGATGCCTCAGTACTGGTTCGGCAGAAAAAAGTCTCTTTAACCTCTAGAACGCCACTTGGCATTCCATTGTCCATTTTAGTGGCTGGCTAGGTTTCACTGAGGATTCTCCCTTTGTTTTTAGTAAGTTCGTTAGGGGCAGGGCTATTTGGGCGAACGAAGGGATGAATTGGCGGTAAAAGTTTGCGAAACCCAGGAAACTTTGCAATTGTTTCCTTGTGCGAGGTGGTGCCATTCTAGTACTGCTCTGACCTTCTCGGGGTCCATTTCAATGCCCTGTGGGGATATGCGATAACCCAGGTAGTCTATTCTTTCCTGGTGGAATTCGCATTTCGATAATTTGGCATATAGGTGGGCAGCTCGCAGTTTCTTTAAAACCACTCTGACTAGGTTGACATGTTCCTCTTTGGATTCGGTGAAGATAAGGATGTCGTCTAGATAAACCAGGACCCCCTTATATAGGTGCTCCCTTAGTACCTCACTGATTAATTCCATAAATACTGCGGGGGGGCCTTGTAGTCCAAACGGCAAAACTTTGAATTGGTAGCACCCCATTGGGCAATTAAATGCGGTTTTCCATTCATCCCCTTCCTTAATTCTAACACGGTAATACGCTTCTCTTAGATCTAGTTTAGTGAAAATTCTTCCTTTCGAGAGGTGGGATAACATGTCCTTCATGAGGGGTAGGGGGTATAGGTTGGTTTCACTGATCGCATTCGATAGTCGGTAGTCTACGCATAAGCGTAGAGAGCCGTCCTTCTTCTCTCTGAAGAGGACCGGGGCAGCCACTTTAGGCTTGGCAGGTTCGATGAACCCCCTTTCTAGGTTTTTATTTATGAATCTTTCCATTTCCTCCTTCTCCTTAGGGCTCATGGAGTATAGTCTGGGCTTCGGGAGTTTTGCCCCGGGCTTGAGTTCCATGGCACAATCCGTGGGTCGGTGAGGGGGGAGCTCATCCGCCCTCTCTTCACTGAAAACTTCAGCAAGGTCTCGATATTCCTCTGGTATTTTGGGTAGCCTCTTTTCTTCTCCCATGGATGCTTTTTCCGTTCTTAATTTTGATAGGACTCCTTGGGGGTTTAAGTCCGTAGGGTCCCCCTTCAGGAAATTGATTTCTGCCATCCTCCAATTTACCCAGGGGTTCCATTTCTTTAACCATTCCAGCCCTAGGATCACTGGGCATTCCATGCCTGGGGTCACTACAAACGTTATGTCTTCCTCATGGTTTCCCAGAGATAGGTGGACTGGTAAAGTGGCTAGGGTAGCTGGCACCCCCCCTGCTATGGACCCATCTAACTGGCCAAATGAGATTGGTTGTTTTAGCCTCCTCACTGGAATGCCCAAATTCCCCACTAGCATCGAGCTAATGAGGCAGCGGGTGCAGCCAGAGTCTATTAATGCTTTCACTTTGACAGCTTCGGGCATGGAGGAAGCTAATATAGTCACTGTCTTGAGGAGGGGTGCGATGGGTCCACTTACCAGGGTTTCGCCCTCTGAGCTGTCGCCTGAGGTGTCCACCGGCCCTGCGGTGTAGGCTGGAGTTCCCTCCCCATGTTGGGCAGAGGTTGGGGGCTCCACAGCCTCTATTGCTCTCATGGTGGGTTCTTTTGGCTTGGCTGAGGACTTCCCGGATTTCCTGGTCAGTGATCAGTCTGGGTTGTGCTGAGGGGCGTTCGAGCGGCATTCTACGTCCCGATGCCCCTGTCTCCCGCAAGAGGCAGTGCCTCTTCAGTAAGTCAATCTCTGCTTCCTCTGCCAGGACGTACCATTCATCGAGTTGGTGTGGGTCCCCCCAGGGCAGGCAAGCGTCATATAGGTCGTAATTTAGGCCGTCTTTGAAATGGCTAAGGAAGATGTCTTTGTCACTAGGGATGTGCCGGCCATAATCTTCCATGTAGCTGAGGACTTGGGTTAGGAAAAACTCCAAGCGCGTCGGCTCCCACTTGAATTTCACGTCCAGCGGCAGGAGTCTTTGAATGGATCGGTGCCTTTGCCATTGGTGGTATTGTCTTCCATCCTGATCGCCATCTGCGGGTCGGCGGGGAGTGGGGGCTGCTGAAGTGGTCACTACTGGATCAACAGACGTCCCCAGGGTTTCAATTCCCCCTCAGTGTCTCTCCAGCTGCAGCTCCAGGTGCTGGTGTGGCTGCGGGGCTCAGAATTCTCCTCCCCTAGAGAGACGAGGGTTCTTTTCATCAGGTCAATAGGTTTCTCTAGGATCCAGTTCGAGTGCTGTGCCCAATTTCCTTCCTCTTCACTAATGTGCAGGTATTTCTCCATCTCCTGCTTCCATTCTGGTTGGTGGCTGCCCCGTCTCAGGGTCACCTTTCTCGATCTCTTTTCCCACTCGCCTTTCTTTCCAACACCCATTGACCACCGAGGTTTGTGGTTATGCGTCTCCACCACATTCTTCTCTTGATGAGTATGACATTTCAGAACCTGACAGCTGGCAGGTTTTCAGTCGGGGGGAAGGCTCCCTCTCCGTGGGGCTTTCTCCCTTCCCTGCCTCATCGTCTGACATTGTATTTTTTGCAATGTCCCCCGGCAAGGTTCTCCCTTCCAGGTTGACTATTACTGCAGATCCTGTCTAATATAAGGAACCACTTCAATCCACATCTTAAGAAAGCAGAACTCTTGGAAACAATTTCTTCCAACAGGAACTTTTATTAAGAGAAATTGATAGCAGGCATGATAGACAGGATCTGAGGGATTTCCTTACAAATCAATGTTTTAAAGTGTCCCTAAGCAACCCCCATCCCGCAGTTCTTCTGGCAATTCAGACCGGCAGATTTCTAGGTGTTAAGTCCAGGAAAGATAACATCAATCCGGCTCCGTTGGGCATGATCATTCAACAGCTCCTCACACAGATCCCGGATGCTGCATCTTTTCACCCCCCCTTTTCCTCGCTGGCCGGTAAGAAGGAGAAGTTCAGAGGGGCATAGGATGAAAGGCAAATGGTTACATTGTGATGGTTAGCAGACCCGAAAGCGAATCAACAAAAGGTTACTTTGTAGTGAATAGAGGAAGTGAAAGTAATAAAACCCCCATGCATACCCCCCTCCCCCTTAGGAGTATGACAGGATCCAGGAGAGAGTAAAAATTGGTTTTATATCAGAGAAGATAGATAGAAAGGAAATATAACTGGATTCTGACACCTGGGGATTGGTTGGTTTGAACTGTTCGGATGAACTGTGGGGTGGGGTTTGCTTGGGGACACTTTAAAGTATCGATCTTTAAAGGAATTCCTCAGATCCTGTCTTTTATGCCTGCTATCAACCACTCTTAATAAAAGTTCCTGTTGGAGGAAACCGTCTCCAGGAGTTCTGCTTTCTTAAGATGTGGGATTGAAGTCATTCCGGAAATTAGGCATTATAAAATCAAGTGAAATAAGAACAAAAGAAAGAGAGTGTTAGAACCACAAATGGAGGGAATACAACTCCATCACACTGAATGACTTACGATGCAGAATGAATAGAAGGAGCCATGTTGAAAGGCAATTTTATATGCAATATTGTTGATGCCGTGTTGACTATAGCAATGCGATGGTCTTCTGGCCTGTAAAAGATCCATGGTCCTTTTTCACCCTGGTGCTCCAAACTCAGTGGCACTTCATTCTAAGCTTCCCAGAGACCGGCTGGGACATCAGCAGCATCAGAAGCAGAAGCAGGAAGTCCATAATTCATAGGGTTTTATTAATCCCCTTCCTGTTTGTAAACATGAACAACAAGACGAGTTGGAAAAATTCAAAGCAGTTTCACAAGTTGGAAATGTCACTTTCCTGATAAAGAGAAATACTCAGCTTTATCTGCAAAGCAGAAAAAAGTACAATCAAGAGAACACAGACTCTGCTTGTCCCAAAACTTGTGTCACATAGAGTGTGACCTAAGAAATTTATACATTTTTGATGCAAAATCTTTTCCATATGGCTTTAGTATGATGCTTACAACAAAGGCAGTTATTGAAGAAGTAGCATAAGATCTCAAAGGTTCAGATGGTCATAATTAGAGTGAGAAGCAACTTTTCTTGAGATCCTGAACTTCTGCTTGCAGAGGAGAGGCTGGAGAAAAGCATGTAAGTGATGTTCTGTGCCATGTCTCACTGAAGCCGGGCTGTGTCCAGAGGAGAGGAAGCCCCTTCTCGGTCAGAAATGAGCCCACCCCAGGTTCTGGGTTTGCCCCAGGTGAGACTCTGGGAGAGAGGAGGAGGAGGAGGAGGAGTGGCTGTTGTCATCCATGGTTTGTTAAAGGCTCTCAGGAGGCTGCAACTAGACCTGTGTTTTGTCTCGGGGGTTGCAAGAATTTTTCCTGGCCTGGTGAAGTATGTTGTGTGGATATGGTCTTTGCATATGTGTAAGGACCCACTTCAATCTACATCTTAAGAAAGCAGAACTCTTGGAAATGGTCCCTTCCAACAGAAACTTTTATTAAAAGAAATTGATAGCGGGCATGATAGACAGGATCTGAGGGATTCCCTTATACATCGATGTTTTAAAGTGTCCCTAAGCAAACTCCTCCCCACATTCCTTCCAGCCGACTCAGGCCGGCAATTCTCTAGGTGTTAAACCCATGAAAGATAACATCAAACCGGCTCCACGATCATCCACCAGCTCTTCAGAGTTTATCTTGACAATGGAGAAATAAACCAGATTCCAGAGGTTTGTGTCTTTTCACACACACCCCTTTTCTAGTTGCCCGGTAAGGAAGAGAAGTTCAGAGGGACATAGAATAAGAGTCAAATGGTTCCATTGTAATGGTTAGTAGAGGCGAATAAACAAAAGGTTACTTTGTAGTGAATGGAGGAAGTGAAAGTAATAAAACCCCTCTGCATGTCCACCCTCCCCCTTGGGAGTATGGCAGGACCCAGGAAATAGTAATAATTGGTTTTAGATTAGAGGAGATAGATAGAAAGGAAATATAACTGGATCCTGACATCATGGCTCAGCTTCTTGCCACTGAATTAATGTACTTTGGGGTTCCCCTAATGCACTGACTTATTGGCCAACAGGTTCAACCTCTGAAAACAAACCAGGGTTAAAAGTTGAAAGTGTGAATGTTGCTGTTGGTGAAGTAATCAGGTTAAGTGAGTTGTATGGATGTCATCAGAGTCAGTTGCAGTGTCCCTGCAGTCACGTGATCACAGTCCAGGTGCTTGGCAACTGGCTCACATTGATGATAGTTGCAGCCTTCCAGGGTTACGTGGTGACCACTTGCACTCTTCTCAGAGGCTCCCAACAAGCGAAGTCAATGGGGAAGGTTGCAAGTCATGGTCAGGTGGCGTCTCACTGTACAATGAATTTCTCTGCCCAATTGTGGTTGAAGTTGAGTCCTACCTGTACTGTGTTCTCCTAAAAGGATAAATGAATTTGAGGGACTCCCAGAATATCATTAATTCATACAAAAGCTGCTAAGATTAGTGGATAGCTTTGATAGACGATTGGACCCCCAGGTTTAAATGCTCCCTCAAAACCCGCCCTGATTTCCCAGAACAAGCCAGAGGGAGATTTTGGTCCAAGCAAAGCAGGAGTGAATTTCAATGATTCTGCTTGGGTTGTGCTTGAGATCTGAAGGAGAAAGGGCTTTGGGGGTAGGGGCAGGGGCAGGGGCCATGGAGCAGGGGCCATGGAGAAGCCCCCAGTCAGAAATCCAGAGGAGGCTGGGAAAGTGAAGGAAGAAAAAGGAGATAGAAATATGAAAGAGATAGAAAAGTCCATTTGCCCCTGATCTCATCACTGGCAACAAAGTGCAGGTGCCCACGAAGAATAACAGAATCACAGAGTTGGAAGGGACCTTGGAGGCCTTCTAGTCCAGCCCCCCGCTCAAGCGGGAGAACTTATACCATCTCAGATAAGTGACTGTCTAGCCTCTTTTTAAAAATCTCCAGTGATGGTGCACCCACAATTCCTGGGGACAAGTTATTCCACTGGTTAATTGTCTTCACTGTCAAGAAGTTTCTCCTTAATCCAGGTTGCTTCTCTCCTTGATCAGTTTCCAACCATTGTTTCTCGTCCTTCCCTCTGGTGCTTTGGTGAACAACATGACCCCCTCTTCCTTGTGGCAGCCCCTCAGATACTGGAATACTGCTGTCATGCTTCCCCTATTTCTTTTTTTCTTTAGACCAGCCAGACCCAAGTCCTGCAGCCATTCTTAGTATATTTTAGTCTCCAGGCTTTTGATCATCTTAGTTGCTTTTCTCTGAATTTTTTCCAAACTCTCAACATCTTTTTTGTGATATGGTGACCAAAATTGGCTGCAGTATTCCAGGTGTGTTTAAGGGGCAAAAGAATGCCTTAAATTCATCCCTTAACCCAACCACCCTTCAATAAAAATGTTCAGCTGCTGAGAAAAAGCTGACATTTTCAGTTCGGCTCCCTTGGAGGGCATTTCCAGGACACCAAGCCTCTCTCGCAGCCTCTGAGCAGGCCAAAGGAGGAAATGCAACATGCCCAGTCTAAAAACGTCACCCCCTCACCAGCCACTCCTCCCTTCCTCCTAGCTTCCTTCCAAGAGAAACTCACAGCATCCTTTCCCAATGTCCACAGAACCATTGGGGATCGGCCATTGGATTGCAGGAGGGCAGTAGCTCTTCCACTTGATCCAGGGCAGCCCTCCAAACCGGTGGACAAAAGACCGGCCATAGCAATATGGCTCATCACTAGGCTGCAGACAGCCGAAGTCACACTTACCATCAGGCAATTTTAAGGCAGCGCGGACGAGACTGGGTGAGATCTACCTCTCTTAAATCCTGACTATTTTCTTTACCTGCATAAGCTGCCTTAAGTACTTTCCCCCCTGTGGAGAGGGAAGGGAGATTTTACCCCTTCCTCTAGAAACAGCAGCGACTGACTATCCAGGGGAGTTTAAAACGTTGAAAGAATAACTTGATCCTAATTGGAATTCTATTTTTTAAAGTTTGTGGACTAAAAGATCTTCTATGTTTATTGAAGATTGGGGTTTTTACTTATAAGAAAGAAGCAAAACTGAAAAGATTATAAAAACTTCGGATTCAAAAGAAAACTTTTAAGGGTAGGAGTGACATCTTGTGGCTAAACCTGATTCTACAATTTGTTATTGTCTAAAACAGGGCTTTTCAACCTGTGGTACGCGTACCACTTGTGGTACATTAATGAGTGGCAGGTGGTACGCAACCCTGCCTAGCCAAGTGTAGTGGGGAAGGGAAAGAGCCAGCACAGGCAAAGACTTACAGTGAGAGAGTCCTCTGGAGCTGCAGATTTTACTTATGAATGGAGCCATTTGGGGAGGCTGCCTTAGCCGGCAGCCAGTACTTACATTTTTTTTTCTTCCTTAAGTGCCGGCTGGGCTCCTTACTTTCCTTTCTAGCCAGTAGCTAATTCTTAAAGGGGAAGTGCCTTTTTAAGCTAGTTCACTCAGCAGCTTGTCTTTTCTGTCTCTGGAGGCCTTTCTTTGTTTGATCAATATATGGAAGAGGGAAAATATGGGGGGGGGTTTTTCAAATTCTTCCTTCAGAAGGAGATGGGAATGAGAAAAAGGGAGGCAGGGAAGGGAGGGAGGGAGGGAAGGAAGTCCCGCCTTAGCAGTTGGCCACCAGCAGCTCTGCCATTGACTTTGCTTGTCAAAAGGTTGCAGAAGGGGATCACATGACCCTGGGACACTGTGACCATCATAAATATGAATCAGTTGCCAAGCATCCAAATATAAATCACATGACCCTGTTGCTGCAATGGTCATAAGTGTGAAAAATGGTCATAAGTCATTTCAGTGCAGTTGCAACTTTGAACAGGTGTTTTTTTTTTGTCACCAAGTTTTTGACACCTTGCTAGGTGGTACTCGAATATTGCCATATCCTAAAAGTGGTACAATCAGTAAAAAGGTTGAAAAGCCCTGGTCTAAAAGAGACTTGTCCAGCAGCCCAGAAAAATAGATAACACTTATGCGAGCTTGAGAGAAGCCCAGCTGTGTTCCTTATTCTGTGACAAAATCTTTTTTTTTGCATTCTCTGATTGTAAAGCTTTTAACCTAATACATTACTAAGAAAATATGAATGAAGATCAAGAACAGATTCTCTTTATGTTAAAAGCAATTCATCAAACTATTCTTACAGCTACTGATGAAATAAGAGATTACAAAAAAGAACAAGATGTCAGCCCAGATATACAAACTCAAACTTTAATTACATCTGAAAAATCAACTACACAGAATATAAACAGAAAAGGCGGAACAATTAAAGAGTATGACAGAAGATTCAACTGATCAACAAATACAGTCAATGGAAAACCCAGAAAAGGGACTGACAATATGGAAAAAGGAAAAGACTTTCTACATAAATCAGAAAGTACCTGAGGATCAAGAAGAAGAACAGATTGAAGAGAAGATAAACAGCTCAGGACAACTACGTCGAGATGGAAAAATAAAGAGACGATTTGTTAGTCCTCTCAAAAACATGGTGACCAGATGGTTTTTTCTACATCAAATAATCTATATAACAATACAGGAAGATTTGTTTGATGACTCTAAAGCATGGACATGGAAGACAATTTGGCAAAGAAAGAAAGCTAGAATAAGACTGAAGAAAATTGGGGTTTTGACTTACTTGTGCGAATTAAAATAGAATATACCCAAATAGAGAAGACGTGTACTTTGAAATACTAGACAAGAGAAAAAGACAGGAAGTATTAAATGTTGAAATAGGAGGAATTTTGGTTACTAAATTTAAGATATATGGAAATTACCAGAAAACAAGAATATTATATTTTATTACTAATTAGTTGATGTAAGATGGTGAAAACTCAAATAGATAAGACGTGTATTCTGAACATTAGATCTTGTAATGAATTGTGATAAAGGGAATTGGGGTTATTTAAAATTTGGAAATTATAAATATCAAACGTGAAATATAAATATTAATGGGAAACCAAAAATTGGGAAAAATTAATCAGGACATTGATTGTCTAAAAAGATTGAATGTTAAAACAACTAGGATATGTTTAAACTAAAAATTATTGATAAATGCAAAAAAAGTTATTTTTTATTTAATTGATATAATAAGAATTGTACTAATTTAAAGATGAGACAGTAAATACTAAGGGGAAAAGAGGGGAAACACTTAATGTAATAGTTTGAGATCTGTACTAAAGATATTTGTATGTTATGGTATTATTAACCAACTCAGCCGCCATGTTGCTTTTCCAATACTTAAATGTAAAACTAGAAAACCAATACAATTTTCTTTTTAAAAAAAAAAGAACCATTGGGGATCGGATTGGAGGGGGCAAAGGCAGACGCAATCTTGGCAACAGGCTGAATATCCTGGGTTGGTTCAAAGAAGCCTCGGTTTGTTGCCAGAGGCACCTGGAGCAAGGGGACATTCCAGCCCAACCAGGAAAACAGCAGAATTGGGTGAGAGAATAGCAGAGAGGAGACCCCCTCAGCCTCACACAGTTGCAGGATTGAGGAGGGTCACCCGTGACCATTTGCACCCTTGATGTGCTGGCAAAGCAGGAAATTCTCACATTGCTTCAGTTGTAACCTGCCATTCTTATTTAGGCTTGTTATAATGGGAACTCTGAGAGGCCAAGGGGGAAAGTCCAAAGCAGAAAGCAAGCTGGAAAACCCTGCAAGGAGAAGCTCGAAAGCATCTTAAAAATCAGTAGAAAAACTGATGTCTCCTTCAGCAGGAAAGAAAGTTTAGGAGAGATTGGAAAGTCAGTTTCAGGGCTGAACCAGCATAAACCAGCGTTTGTCAACCTTGGTGACTTTAAGATGGGTGGACTTCAACTCCCAGAATCCTCCAGCCAGCTAAACTTAAGAAACATTGGAGTAAATGGTAGTTGACTGCACAATACCCAATTTCCATTGCAGTCTAAAAGCTTTGAGGGTCATTCAGAGGGGTTGAAACAGATGCCTCAAACCTTTGCTTAGGCACCCAGTTTGCTCCTTAAACCTCATTCAATCAAAAGAAAAGTCACCATTTTTTAACCTTCCCTCTCTAGGGGTGCTGAAGGGATTGAGAAAGAACATTGATGGTTTTCCTGCACACACACACACACACACACACACACACACCAACACACACACACCATAGTGCTGGCTTCTATATAGAGCAATGTTTCTCCACCTTGGCATCTTTCAAATGGGAGAACTTCAACTCCCAGAATTCCCCAGTCTACCCTAACCTTAATGTGTGCTGGCTGTGGAATTCTGGGAGTGGAAGCCCACCCATCTTGAAGTTGCCCAGTTTGAGAAACAGTGAGCCAGTGTGTGAGCTGAGGTTAGTTAAAGGTGCTTAAAACAAGCGACATAACATGGTGTCATTCTCTGAGCACAATGCACATGATTTGACCACGATGCAAAAATGGGCTTCCTTGGTGTGATGAAGATGCAGTGGAAGCAAATTTTGCAATTCCCATCATTTCTGGGATGACATCATTGCTTCCCCCCTGAGGGTCTCAGTCTTTGAAAGCAGCTTTGGGGGACCCTCCCCATCCTGGCACCAGCAGCCATACCGTGATGAGAAATTTGACAGTCATTGGGGGGGAGCACCCCGCCCGAGCTCCTGTTAGATTTTGCTGGGGAGGGGGGAGGGCCCAGTATTGTATCACATCAGCAACATCTACTACACCAAAGTCATGGAGGCCTTGCGGACTTTGCCCCAGGAGGAGCCGGGCCAGCAAAAGGCCTTTAAATTTGACAACTGAGAGAAGGGTCTTCTCCAGGTGGGGAGGATCTGAGGGTCCCATTGAGGCCCCACGATATTCAGCATGGTCCTCGTGTGCTCTCGATCTTGCCAGGAGCCCTCCTTAGGTTCCAGAGAGGGCCAGGCCAAGTCTAGGCAGATGCTTCCAAAACTTTCTACTTCATTACCCAAAAGCCACCCACCAGAAAGTCTTCTCCGACTTCAAGCACCATCGTGGGTTTCTCCCTTCAGCACCGTTATAACAGTTGTTTAACGAATGGTCCTAATTCGAGGAATACCTGTATTATAAAACAATATCACTGAATTACCATAGGGAATTTCATTGATTTTTGACTTTGTAGGAATGCTTGGTGAGATTTTCAAATAAATTTTAGTGCTTGTGGTAATTTTTAAATCAATTTAAATAACCTCGATGTGATGGATAGTGGCTTCGTGTCTCATAGTATCCCAATTTCTGGGGGGAAAACCCCACCAATTGGGAAGCTGGATTCGCTTAATGACTGCATGATTAACATAAAGACCTTCATGAAAATTGTCATAAATTGGGTGTCAACCGTCCAACTAGCGAATTCAACATTAAGGAATCTTCAAGGCTTTGAGGTGCCATAAAAGATAAACTTTATTGAATGCACATCTCAGAAGTGAAGAAGCAAAACCAGTTCTGGTTTTCTGGCACAAAAATCTGGTTAGTTAACAATAGCTTTCCATAACTCCCACCCACCAAGTGTTCACATTGCCCAATCATGCTTCTTTGCTTTATTATGAGAACGGTCCACTTCTCCATCAGAGACCTGCTTTTGTGACCTTGGCTCTCACAATCTGTGGACGGTGTTGTGTCCTGGGCCTTGCTGAGTCAATCAGCAAGGCTCAGGAAACCTGCAGGACAACTGCAGAAACCCGGGCAGACCACGTGTTTGCCCGGGACCGGTTGTAGAGACCCGGGCAGACCACATGTCTGCCTGGGACCCAGACAGGCTGTCTCCAGCCTCGTGCGCATGCGCGAGGTGGGAGAATAGCCTGCATTCATTGGTTGAGCCTCCCCTTGCAGGGGAAGTATAAAAGGGCATGTTGCCATTTTCTCCTTCGCTTCTGTTCAGTGCATGTACACAATAAAGATCATCTTTTGTACCAACTGCCTCGTCTTCATGTCTGCGTTGCGAACAGAACAGATGGCTTCTTAGAATCCTGTTTCCTTCCCGTGCTTTCTATCCCTTCCCTGTTTCTATGGCAAGTTGAGTAGCGATAGAAGTTAGCAGGCATCTTAGCCATTCAACCTTGACATGGGGTCTGTGTAAGGACCCACCTCAATTTACATCTTAAGAAGACAGAACTTTTGGAACGGGTTTTCCAACAGGAATCTTTATTAAGAAAAACTGACTGAAGGTGTGCTAGACAGGATCTGGGGGACCCCCCTGATCATTCAATGTTTTAAAGTGTTCCCAAGCAGTCCCACCCCACATTCCTTCTGGTCAATCCAAATTGGCAGATGGCTGGGTGTTAAATCCATCGGATCCCAAACGTTGCAATCTTCCCCCCCTTTTTCCTTTCTGCCGGTAAAAGGAAGCTTCATAGGGAGTGAGATCAAAGGCTGATTGCCGTATTGTTATGGTTAGTACTCCAGAGAGGGAATCCACAGAGGATGTTTCTTTGGAGGAATGCCAGTCATAAACACCCGTGTTTACTCTCCCCCCCCCTTTGTAGTATGACAGAATCCAAAAGAGAGTAAGAATTGGGTTTTCCCAGAGTAGATTAGTTAGAAATAAAATATAATTGGATTCTGACAGTCTGCTTCAATCTGTGACTGAATGACTTATGATGGAAATTCCAGTCCCAATTGTTGTCATAAGTTGAGGACTCCCTGTAAACAAAATGTTTACTGCCCTTTGGTTGCCCAGTGCACATCATCTGGGGAAGGTCTTCTCCATCTGGGCCTCCAGAGCAGGGCTGCTGGTCCGCCTGTTCATCCCTAAATGTTCCATGATTTTACCAAGGAAAATCTAATAATAATGAAGGTAAAACAGAACACCTGACTCTTCTGGAATTATTTTTCAGCAATGTAATTTAATCTATTTAATATGATTCAAGGAATCTAAAATGGGGTTGGGGTGATATGTACAAATATATCTGCAGAGAAAAGATTTTATGTGTCTATTTTCCTTTTCTAAAACATATTGAGAAGTCATAATTGGACTTTCACTGATTTAATAAGAGCAATGGGGAAAGTGGAGCAAAGAGACAGTGAAATAGGAAGCCATCTTTTGATTCAAACATTCAGGCGGTTGCAGGTTTCCACAAGCTGTAAAATGAGAGAAGCAATGTCTTGTTTTGGCCTCATGCTTCATAATCGCCCTGGAGATGCTTTCATGTGAAGGAAAACAGCCTTGATCTTTATGGGGAGAGATGTTCAAAGTCTGAAATGACCCAGTGACATTTTTTTGCCTAAAGCCAAGTTCTCAAGCAGGAAAGATTTCTATTTAGGGTCTTACGGGTCAGTGGGAGAAGTGAGCTGCACGTAACTCCCTGTGTATCTGCCAAAAGTCTCCCCTGGAGGATTTGGCCAAAGAGCAGAGCTGAAACTTTGAGGACAATAATTTTCCCTTTCAGGAGAGATCCTGGCTAATTCAGCTAGTTCTTGGACTCAGAGATTGTTGGGCATTTCTCTGGAGAGAAATGAAAGGGAAATAATCCTCATAAGGTTCATAATGATAGGAGCAGAGATCGATTTAAATAAGTCATGAAGAACTGAGATGTTTGGCATCTCAATCCTTGAAATTGGCCCCAGAGGGAATACTTGGCACCTGTGGCTGAAGAAAAAAAACACCTGACATTTATTGGCATCGTGGTTAAAGAGAAAACCCCAGGGGCCAGTTAATGTCACAGATTTGAAATATTTATCTCTTATTTCAGGGAGCAGAATAAATTTACTTTGTTTTGAAAGTTAATGCTCAAGGGTACCACCATGAAGTGGCTGATGCAATAGTGTGACCATTCTCCAAGAACACAATCAAACTCAGTCAAAACTAGTCATCAGAACTTTGTGTAGTTAAACAAAAATCACACATACACAGAGGGAGAGAGTTTCTGTGCCTTTGACGGTGAGTTCTTGTTTACAGGCTCACTTCCAGATCTGCAGAGGAACTATAGCAGGTGTCCCACCTTTCCCCTATAATTATGGATGGGCTGGGGAATTTCTTTCTCCCTCTTGTCTCTCCAAGAAGTTTTCCAACCTTGGAAACAGCTTGGTGAAGGGGAAATACAATGCAATGTTAAACTACTGCCCTCAATGTAAATAATAACTGGCTTGGTCTAAGACGTAGACCTTGTGTGTCTCTGCATAATGTCAGACTCTGGCCTTCCATGCTTCTTTCCCACTTGAGATGTTTATTTCAAAATGTGAGAAACCAGTCCTGCAAGGTTCATTTGAGTCCACTTCCAGATGGACACTTAAAAAGTGTCTTTAATTCATCATAATTCAGGCAGCCTCGTGGACACACCCAAAATCCAATACCAATTTCTATGGTATTAGAAATCCATCTCAAGTTGTAAGATTCATTCCCTCTTTCCCTTCATCAAAGTCATTAATTAAAATGTTGATGAATACAGAATCCAGAGTAAAACAGTGTGACCACATTCAACAGTTGATGGTCATTTCCAAAGGAATGGTTGAGGAGACATCCTTGGGGCATTTCCTCAGCCAGCTTGATAACCACTAGTGCATATTGCCCTTCATCCCACACTTGCTAATAAAGATAGTGGGGTTCCTCCATTAAATCTTTATTGCATATCGAGCATCCATCCATCCTAAGAAAGCGACCTGATTGGAATATCTATGGTGACACTTAGCAGCCGTTGTGGGTGGCTGATCTAACACTTAGCTTTGCCCTTCTCAAATAACCTCCAGTTCTCCAGGTTCCTCCAAGAGAAAAGATCAGTTGGTCCGTATTCTTCAGGATATGAAGATCTGAGCAAGCATGGAATGGTCTCCCTGTGAAGGTTGTGGGTTCTTCACACCTGGAGATGTTCAAGAAGGGACTAGATAGATGCTTCTCATACTGTGTAGATGGATTGAATGGTTTCCTGGATAATGCAGAGGGCTGGTCTAGATGATTTTCGCACTCCATTCCAAACCTATTCTTTCATTTTTCTCCAGTAGCCCTGACTGCTTATTTATTTATCAGTCAATTGATTTTATCTATCCACACCCAAACACTTTTTATTTAAAAGATTAACTTTTTAATAGTTGAACATCAAAAAGTCAAGAAAATCATCAATTTTTTGTTTATCCGATTTAGATTCTGCCAGATTCTAGAATGACTATATGACAATATAGCAATCAAAATCCAAGTGCAATACCAATCAGAACAGGAAGAATAAAGAAGAAGAAGAAGAAGAAGAAGAAGAAGAAGAAGAAGAAGAAGAAGAAGAAGAAGAAGAAGAAGAAGAAGAAGAAGAAGAAGAAGAAAGCAGCGGAAGAAGAACAGAACTGCCACAAAGAAGAAGAGAAGAAGCAGTAGCTTAGGAAGGAGGCTTCGTCGGAGAAGAGAAGAAGGAGGAGGAGGAAGGAGGAGGAGGAGGAAGGAGAGGAGGAGGAGTAGAGGAGGAGGAGGAAGGAGGAGGAGGAGGAGGCGAGGAGGAGGAGGAGGGAGGAGGAGGAGGAGGAGGAGAGGAGGAGGAGGAGGAGGAGGATTCGGAGGAGGAGGAGGAGGCTTCTGAGGTGAATCCAGTAACATTTGAATATGTTCAAATATTGCATGATTCCTGGGCAGAAATTTTGGTTAAATTTTGGAGCCATGGAAAATATGTGTACTACATTATAAATTTATGCTAAACTAAAATCTCAAAGAGAACTGTTATAAAATGATACTTGTTGGTATTTGACACCCAATAAATTGTCAAAGGTGCATTACGTGTTTCTGATGTAAATGTAATTGAAAGGAAGGTAATTTTATCACCGCAGATGTGGGATAAGGGAAAGAATATTGGAACAGATTTATTTTTAATTCATAAGATTCGTAAAATGGACTTTCAAATGGAAACCAAATTTTTTTCTTCGGATGTTGGTTAAGAAATGGAAAGAAGTGAACTCGTTCTGATATATGCTGATGGCAGCACATATGTCAACGCTGTTAATATGGGATATTATTGCATTGACAAGATATGCAGAACTGTCTGGTATTTTTGGAGTTAAATCAGATGACATAAAAGGGAGGAGAATTATGAAGAAAGCGGGAGAAGGAAGGGAAGTGAATCTTTGGCCTCCAGCCTAATTGGAAGACGTAAATCATGACTGTAAAGTAAGGGAGGAGTTAGCAAGATAAGAAGACGCAAGCCAGAGAAATCCAGATTCTGGCATCCGCTTTGTAATGTCGAAGTATTGTGCAAAACTCCTGGAAGAATGCAAAATAAAGAACTAAAAGGAAAATAATTCTTTTCAAGGAATGCTTCCTCCTTCGGACCACAACATCATGCCAGAATCTAAAAAACTTTTCAAACAACTGGAGGTGCATTACCCCACCTCTTTCTCCTAGCCTGGAGTGAGAATGACAGAATTCAGGAGCAGGCCAATCTATCATGAAACGGGAGTTTGTTGAATACACCCGGCAGCTGATATCCAGAGGGGGAAGTAACAGACAGCATGCTGTGGGAAAATGAATTTTGGCAGACGAATGAGAACCGGTGGACAGACAATGGGCAAACTGCCATTCAAGGCCTGGGTGAGTTACTGGAAATATCTCAAACCCCAGGGAGAGAGCAGAGACCCACCTGCAAAAAGAAGCCTACAGCCCCTCCATTCATATCAGACAGCCTTTCAGACCCTGTCTTCCTCTATCAGGGACCCCAGCCCTGAAGAGAGAGGGAATCCATGTCTGAGGCCTCTGCAACAATGGGAGTATGGCATTCGAAGCAGGCAGGGAGCAGACAACTTTTGAGCTCACCACAGCTGATAGGACCTTGCAACAGATGGGTGGTGCAGGGCCCAGGAGATCAGCAGCTAGAGGGAGGACGGCCACAACAAGGAGATTGGCCCCAGCCCCCGAACGTGCAACCCTGGGCATAAACCAGCAACCAGGATGGGGCCAGCAGCAGCAACAGCCACAGTGGGGGCCCCAACATTACACCATTCAGAGCAACCTTCGATGGGGACCCAGAGAAACTGATTTTTTTCCTCAACCAAGTACGCTCTCACTTGAATCGCTGGGCTATCTCTACCAGACCCAGGGGCTATGGTCGATGTGATTGCGTCCGGCCTAGAGGAGAAGCATCCGAATGGCTGAACAATTTATATAATGAGCAAGCCCAGAATTGGAAGACCCCACCTCTTCCTCCTGGGTCTGAAAGAAAGATTTGAGGACCCATCCCTTGACTTAAAAGCAAGAGAACAAATCCACAAAATAAAACAAGCCGGCAGGCCTGCCTGGAGTACGTGCGAGAGTTTCGCAAGATAGCAGGTCGGATAGAGGGGTGGCCAGAGCAGTCCCTAATCCATCACTTCATTGAGGGATTAGATGATCACCTCTCCCAGGCCTGCATTATTCGAGCAGTACCTGACCGACTGCACGAGTGGTACCAGACAACGGTGAAGCTAGATGTTCAGCTCGCCCGCTATAAAAAGCCTTCCCCACCTGAATCTGAGCAGCAACCAGAGCAATCCGAACAACAATCACCCCCACGAGACCCTCCGGCTACCACGATGACTGAAAGAACCGGGCCACCTGCAAGCGCGTCAATAAAGTGTTTCCGGTGCGGAAAGAAGGGACATCGAGCAGCAAACTGTCCGTCCCCTACCCCAACTGCAGAGCAGTCCGGAACCAGCACGAGAAGGAGACCTGCCCAGCGGCTAATGAGAGAAAAATCCAACCGGGCCACGCAAGCACCTGTTACCCAGATTACACCTCCCACACAAGAGAACGCCGGGACTCCAGGTGGACCCGCCCCTGCTCTACCCTCCTTTGACGGCGACGACGAAGGGGGAGAACGACCCGATGGTGAGTCGACAAATCCCATCTTTTTCACTGGCCGCCAAGCTTACAATCCCTAAGTCGGGGCACAAACGATTAATTGATTCTGGATGCACCCGATGCATTATTAGCCTACCCTTTGCCATGAAAATGGGCATACGGGCAAAAAAACTTCCAACCCTGTGAGGTTCGAGCAAGCTGACGGCTCCCTGATGGGAGGGACTTTAGTCACACAATTAACTGAGCCCTTACGCCTAGAAATAGGGGCACACTGGGAATTTATTCGGTTCCTGGTGGCCCCAAAAATGACTGAGACTGTGATTCTAGGCTTAGCCTGGTTGGACAAATGGAAGCCATTTATCTGGTGGGAGAAAGGAATGAGAACTGTGAGACTACCTATAGGGCCTGAGCCTCCCACTGATTCAACTGACGTTGCGGGACACTTTAGGCCACCTAATGAGCGAGCACTCATAGCTGCCTCACCGTCACCAATGAATACCGGGACTTAGCAGAGGCATTTAGTGAAAATGAATGCGATGTCCTACCCCCTCACAGACCCAATGACTGTTCTATCGAACTGGTGCCAGGAGCCAAACTTCCACCCGAGAATGTACGCCATGTCCCCCTCGAGATGGAAGAGATGCAGCAATACGTGAATAAAAACTTAACGAGGGGGTTCATTGAACGGGCCAAATCTACTGTGGGAGCCCCCGTGTTATTTAAAGAAAAAAAAGATGGGTCTCTTCGTCTCTGCGTAGACTATAAGGGCCTCAACGCTGTGAGTGTGGAAAACAGATACCCCTCCCCCTCCTAAAGGACTTATTAACTCATCTGGCTAAGGGGAGTGTCTTCACTAAATTAGACCTGAGAGAGGCGTACTACCGAGTGAGAATAAAAGAAGGAGATGAGTGGAAAACTGCCTTCAACTGCCCCATGGGGAGCTATCAATTCAAAGTCATGCCATTTGGACTACAGGGGGCCCCAGCCGTATTCATGCAGTTGATTAATGAGGTCCTACATGAACACTTGTACAAAGGGGTTCTGGTGTACCTTGACGATATTCTGATATACAGCACGAATATGACTGATCACATAAAGCTGGTGAGAGAAGTGTTAAAGAAACTATTGAATGCCAAGCTTTATGCCAAATTGTCAAAATGTGAATTTCACCAGACCCGATTAGATTACCTCGGCTACAGAATCTCCAACGAAGGCATTGAGATGGATCCAGCCAAGGTGAAAACTATAATCGAATGGCAGCCCCCCAAAACCGCAAACAACTCCAGAGCTTTCTAGGTTTTGCCAACTTCTACCGTCAATTCATCCCCTCTTTTGCCAAAATTGCCCTACCCCTTACAGATTTACTAAAAACAGGGAAAAAAGGAGGGAAGCCGCGACCGGGCCAACCACTAGCATGGACTATGAGCTGTCAAACAGCTTTTGAGAATTTAAAAAGACTATTTGCTGCCGACCGGTCCTAAAGCACCCCTGTCTAGGGGAGCCCTTTGTAATTCAAGCCGACGCCAGTGATGTGGCAGTTGGAGCTGTATTGCTCAAAAGAACAAGAATGGAGTCCTGCAACCCTGCGCCTACACCTCCAAAAAATTTACGGAAAGTGAACGGAGATGGGCTATGGGAGAAGGAGGCCTTCGCAATTAGATGGGGGCTGTTAAACTGGCGACACTACCTGGAGGGGAGCAAGGTGCCATTCGAAGTATGGACAGATCACAAAAACCTAGAGGCACTGAAAACCCCGCAAATTGTCCCCAAAGCAAGTACGGTGGGCACAGTACTTTAACCGCTTCAACTTTACTCTAAAGTACATACCAGGGGGAAAAAAACTTCCTAGCTGATGCGCTATCGAGATTGCCCCAATACAAAAGCGAACGTGAAGAAGTAATGAGGCGATTATCTCCAATCCACAACCTGTTGCACAAATCACGCCTCGCAGGGTCCCAAATCCGGATGACCCTGGAGCAAAGAAAATAAAACGAGAGCTCCTCACGATCAATGGTTCAAAGATAATCAAACCTCCTTGACGTGCGGGATGGTTTGGCTTACAAAGGGGGGAAACTGTATTTGCCCGAATCCCTCCGTCTCAATGCTCTCAAAACAAGCCATGATGTAAAGCAGCTGGACACTTTGGATATCTAAAAACACTAACTCTCACCGCCGGCAATTTTGGTGGCCGGGACTGAAACGAGATGTGGAAAACTATGTGAAGAGTTGTACCGTATGTGCTACAATGAAAAGAATACCGGAAAAACCCCTGGATTACTGCAGCCGTGGCAGACCTTCCCAACCCTGGGAAGAAATAGCTATGGACTTTATCGTAGACCTACCTGAGAGTAGAGGAAATACTGTCATCTGGACTGTAATAGACCTGTTTTCGAAGCAGGCTCATTTCATCGCCTGCAAAGGACTCCCATCCGCTCAACGACTGACTAAATTGTTCCTGAAACATATCTACCGACTGCACGGCGCCCCTAAGCGAATAATCTCAGACAGGGGGGTGCAGTTCACAGCAAAGTTTGGAGGAGTTTTCTTAAATTAATTGGATCATCTCAAGGCTTGTCATCTGCTTTTCATCCGGCCACCAACGGAGCTGCAGAAGCCGCTAACAAAATGGTGGAGCAATATCTCAGATGCTACGTGTCTTATCAACAGACGAACTGGACTGACCTCCTCCCTTCGCAGAGGTGGCGTATAACAATTCTGTGCACAGCAGCACCGGCTACACACCTTTCAGAGTAGCCACAGGCAAAGAGTTCAGTCCAATTCCTGAATATCCCCAAGTGCCAACCGCTTCCCAGACACTTGACCAATGGGTGAGGGGATGGGAGGAAGTTTGGAGAAACACAAAACTGCTTTAAAAAAGACTTTTGAAACCTATAAAAAAACAAGCTGACAAAAAAGAGGCTCCCAAAGAACGTTCCAAGTTGGGGAAAGGTTTATTTGTCAACCAAATATTTACGCCTCAAATTACCCAGCAAGAAGTTAGGACCGAAATTCTTAGGGCCTTTTCCTATCGTAAAGGTCATCAATCCAGTCACTGTAAAACTGAAACTCCCTAGACTTTTGGGTAAAATTCACCCTGTCTTCCACAGTAGCTTGTTAAACCTTATCGGGGCTCCACTTTAAGACCTCCCCGAAGAAAGCACCTGGGCCCTCGTAGTTGCGGGCAGACCCATTATGAAGTGAAACATATTCTTGATTCTAGAATTTTTAAAGGGAAATTGCAGTACCTAGTACAATGGAAGGGATACCCGATGTCTGAAGCCACTTGGGTGAAATCCAGTGAGGTGAAAGCTGACAGGCTCGTCAAAAGGTTTCATACGAAATACCCCAACAAACCGAAGACTAGTCATTAATATATGCTTTGTTTACATTACAGGATCTGTCCTTTTTGTAAGGGGGGCCGGATGTCAACGCTGTTAATATAGGATATTATTGCATTGACAAGATATGCAGAACTGTCTGGTATTTTTGGAGTTAAATCAGATGACATACAAAGGGAGGAGAATTATGAAGAAAGCGGGAGACTGGGAAGGGAAGTGAATCTTTGGCCTCCAGCCTAATTGGAAGACGTAAATCATGACAGTAAAGTAAGGGAGGAGTTTAGCAAGATAAGACAGACGCAAGCCAGAGAAATCCAGATTCTGGCATCCGCTTTGTAATGTACCGAAGTATTGTAGCAAAACTCCTGGCAAGGAATGCAAAATAAAGTAATTAAAAGAGAAAATAATGTGTCCGTTTTCAAGGAATGCTTCCTCCTCAGACCACAACAACATCTTTATATGCTGAAAGAGCATTAGCTCCCACACTGGGAGTTGGTTGAAAAGCTGATGGGATTGGCAGAGATGGCAAAGTTAACTGAATTACACTAATTAGGGAAAAGAATGTAAACTAGAGAGACAGTTTGATCTAATGGTTAAGGCACCAAGCTAGAAAGCTGGATGCTTTTGGGGCAGATTTTCTCAGCTCTCTACCTTACCCACGGGTTTGTTAGCAGAGGAATAGAGGGAGAAAAATGAGTGAACATGTTTAGCCCTTGAGTATTTATAAACATAATAAAGGTGAGATAGAAATAAATGCATTTTTAAATAGCATTGTTTCCACTTGGAAACTGCTTGTGGACTTTCCGCTCAAAAGAGAAAAAATGGAAACTTTGATTTTGGGTTTTGATGATTAAGTAGTATTTATAGAAATGGTTAGTATTTTATATCAGTAAAAAAATGAGATTATAACTACTATCATATATCTTACTGCACAAAATAAGTTGAAAGTCACTGTTTTTTCTTTCTTCACTTTATCCCTCTTTCCCTATTTTCCATTGACTTTATTTCATTGTATTTTATATTTTAAAAAAAAATCTTTTAAAGAGACGTCAGATAAGGAGGGGAGGTTGGGGGAAACAGCTGGCTCATTTCCCAAAATTAATTCATTCTCTATTCATTTCTGTAATTTGTCATTTACGTAGTGGCTCTAAATCTCTCTAACAATACCCAATTAACTTGATGTCTTTATTCCGTTCTGCCATTCACAGTCTGTCTAATCTAGCTGCATTCCTTCTGCTGAATCTGCAGAGATGCAGCTCACAAAAAAGCCGATGTTGCGGGTGTTATGTTTACCTTACATGCAGCTCTTTCATTCATCTCTATTGTATTTGTTTTCTTGTGTCAGATGGCTACTCTATGACTCATCTCATTGTTCCTTATGTGCATTTCTGTTCCTGTAGTTGTATTCCTCTCTCTGAAGAAAGAGGCTTCTGCACAGTGAGGTCTTGTGTTGTATTTACTGACTGCACACGAAAACAGGGTGTCAGAAGCATCTGATCTGCACTGTCTCCACCACATTTGATGCATACCAGTCCTAGCACTGCGGCCCTGTCCCAGAAGCCGAGCATTTGAAGCCAGAAAAACCATCATCACGGCAGCTGCTAACAGCATTCCACTGCCTGAGGAATGAGAATGAGTGGAGAGTACAGCAACTTCAGAGCAGAGTTAGACGATTACTCCCTAGCCCACAGGCTTAGATGACAAACGGGCAGCAGTGCAGGCAGCCAACTGAGAAGTCTTATGGGCAGCGAATGCCTCCCATGTTTTACAATCATAATTTAATCCTCACAGGAAAAAAAGAAGTGATACAAAAGCCATCCTAGATGCCCTAGAAGTCTTTTTCAGATCCTCTAAAAATGTCGTATAGGAGAGATATATATTTGGCAGCTGTAAGCAAGAAGAAGGTGAAGCAATAGACAGTTTTATCACACAGCTAAGAGAAAAGCGCAAGCTGTGAGGGTGTGGCTCTCTGAGAGATGAACTTATTTTGTGATAAAATAGTTCTGAGTATCACTAGTGAAAGCACACCACTGCTGCCTTTTGAGAGGAACATGATTTAAGCTTACCAAACTGCAATTGAGATATGACGTACCACAGAACTTACAGACCAAAACGGTTGAAAGCCTTGGAGCACGATAAACAGATTGCAGTGGCAATGCAGCTCCAAACAAAAACTAAGCATGAAGAACCACCAGCACAAGCATCAGCACAAAATTCATCTACACAACTCATCTGGGAGCAACCCAGTATGCATGCAAGTACTGTGGCAATGGTTGTTCACATCTTTGAATCCCACCACTCGGGTACTGTGGGTAAATGGCATAATTCTGTATTATTTATTTTTTTGTCATCTTATGTATGTATTATCGGATGCGGTGGTGACCCTTTGAGAGCTGATGCAATGAAATTTCATTTTAATGTATGCCAATTAGGTACATTCAAAGTGACAATAAAGTATTATGCTATTCTATATTATTCTATTCTCTATTATCTATTTATCTATCTACACACACCTTTTATGTTGAAAGGTGGATTTTTTAACCAGGTTGACATTTGGTACATGTCAAGAAAATAATCATTTTTTTGTTCATTTGTTTATTCTGATCTCCATGCAGTCTGACTCACTCTTTGGTTTCCCCTCCCCCACATCTTCTGGACTCCAGTCCCTCACCATAGCCCAATATATTGGGGGAAGAACGGCTGTCTCCATGGCAGTTGCTGAAAACCATATTTCCTCCTGAATGTTGATTTTCATAGAGTTCTAGTGAATAGAATAGAATAGAATAGAATAGAATAAATAGAATAGAATAGAATAAGTAGAATTATAATATAGAATAGAAGAATAGAATAGAAATAGAATGGAATGGAATGGAATGGAATGGAATGGAATGGAATGGAATGGAATGGAATCAATTCCCATTTCATTCCCCTATGGATATCATTTTCTTTGACTTCCTGCATATTATCTAATTGAAAAAATGTCTTCTTCAAATAAAAAGAAATTTTACATTCTTTAAAATATCATACTAGTGTTATGCCTCACTTTTTTACATTTATTTTGGTTGTGAGTTGCTCTTTTATGTTCAGATCTGCCTCAGAAGGATAATGTAGCACTTGGGAGGAAGATGCGACCAGCAGGACCAGCACTGGAGGCCAGGATGGAGAAGACCTGCACAGCCACCATGTATTTCCCTTTGTGCTCAGGTAGGTGGGCACAAAAGTCACCCAGACATTGCAGAAACCCAGCATGCTGAAGGTGATCACTTGGCTTCATTGAAGGCCCCAGGCAAATTCCTCGGCCAGAAAAGCCACCAGGAAGCATATGGCAGCCAGAAGCCCATGTAGCTGAGGTGATGCAGAACATGACAACAGCCCCTTCATTGCATTGCAGATGATCCCCAGCTGGATGTAGGTCAGAGTCAGGGAATGGGGAAAGAAACACCCAACCAGATGGAGCCTAGATAATTTGGACAGCAGAACAAGAAAGGATGATGGAGTTGGCCAAGCTCTTCCCCACCAATCTCTTCGCTTGGTTTCCTGGTTTTGTGGCCAGGAAGCCAGCACCACTGGATGGTTTTGGCCAACTGAGAAGAAATGGCAACTGAGAAGATGATGCTGAAATGTTTGTCGGAGAATCAGGTGGCTTTCCTTGGTTGACCATGAAGAGAAAAGGAGATAAGAAGCAAAGCAGAAGGGAGACCAGGAGGATATAGGAGAGGCCGGTGTTGGCTGACAATGGGAGTTTCTCGGTATTTAATGAAGATGATTAAACAAGGCCTGTGGTTAGAAGAAGAGTAGAGCAAAGGAGACCAGGATGATGCCCAGATATTCTTCATAAGACAGGAAGGATATAACTTTGGGTATACATTGGACTCTGTCATTATTTTGGATATTTATCGTTCGGGACACTTGATGCATTTTTTTCGTATCTGAGAAAGCCAAAAAGAATATTTCTTAATATCCTGTCACTTTTTCATTTCAAAAAATACTTTCTAGAAATACACTTTGAAGATGTTCCAATGTTTCCCATTGCAAAAAAATTCCACAGAAAAATTGGGAACATAAGTTTTCTAAAACCCATATAGCTAAGATCTATGAATTGGGGGAATGTCCCTAAAGAAATTTTACACGTTGAATACCCAAGCAAAGCGTTGAGCTTCATTTTTTTTTTAAAACTTGCAGTGCACTTTCGTGAAAATGCTGTGGATGGATCCATTTCCACAAGGCCTCCATTTTCTTCCCTTTAGATAAAAATGGGCATTTTGAAAATATGCAAGAAATTCTTCAATGTGCTTTACCTGTACTTTCATCAAAATGATCGGATAAATCCCTTTCCATAAGGCTGCCTTTTCCTTTGGTGTCACCCACCCGTGAATGGAGATGGTCGCCCTCCAGACAAGGAACCAGTCATCAGCAGCAAACTGGCTCTCCTTCTGGAGCTCTATTGACAATCCAGGATGACAACTTTTCCACACATTTGGACTGAGGCAGGGACTAAGCAAAAAATAAGGATATACCAAAAAACTCAACATCCATGTAAAATGGACGGTAGACATAAACATTAAGTTGTCTCTGTGCTTTATTTAGATAATTATGACATCTCTGATTTAGTTTCAAACTGATGTAGGAGATCACCTATGGGGAGAGTCTTTGTTTTGTTCCTCCCTTTTCTCTAAGAAACATCCCCGACTATGGTACCTGCCTTTCAGGAAACACTTCCCCAAGCAGGAAAAGATGAAGCCTTTTTTCCCAATGTGACCAAAAGGACTTCCATCCAATCCTGATCAAATCCCATTTGATTCAGTCCAAACATGAAATTCGGGTCTTGGTCACAGAATTTGCCTTCTTCTTTGCTATTTGCATACAAGGAATGAACAAACCTGAAGCTATTGCAGGCTTGAGGGTTTCTCACCAGTTTGATGGAGATACTAACTGTCGATGGTTCATAAAATGGAATAATGCTAAAGCCTCGCAAGCAGGCTAAGAAGAGGATGAGGTTCAATTTTTCAGTGAAGGTCAACACCTTGGGACTGGCTTAGCCCATTTGAAATGGGTCCCTCAGGGCTTTGGAAAACAAAGACATCTAAATTTCACCATCTTTTTGAGCAACTTAGCCATGAATTAATATCTCACTTGATAACAAGTCTCTTTCTTAAAAAAGCCCCTAGAATCCCTTCCCTGGGATCCCTTCTTGGGGAGAACAACAAGCTCTAATGCCCAGATCTGCTGCTAACTCTCCATCTTGGTCCAGTACAGTTCCAAATGGGAAATATTGCAAAAAATTCATTCTTCTTCAGAAAGGGATGAAACTATATTGAAAACATCCAGGAATTTTTAAAAGCACAAACTTTGTTACTTATCCTGCATTTGAAATCTTTCTTCTACAGTTCTCTAACCTGCACATATCTTAATTAGGCGAACAGGTAATTGCCACTATTCATAGTGAACAACAAGATTTAAAAATTGTCAATCATATACTGAGAAAATATGTATATTGAGAAATAAACACAATTGATCAATTATTGGTGAACATTCTAGAGTAGGTGACAAATAATTGAAGAATAGAAAAAAGAGATTTTGTTTTAAAGTCCTTGCAAGGAACACATGAATTAGCAGAAAGCAGAATTCTCAAGAACAAAGTTGCCAGGCTACTTCTCCCTGGTAATCCAAAGGGAAAAACACAACCAGATGTGCTAATTCTGCTTCATTGTGATGCTAACATGAACAGAATCTTATCAGGCTGAATGTACAGATCTCCACAACAACTTTCTTATCCTGAAAAGTTAGGGAGGGGCTTTCTGAGTTTCAGTTATTGCCTATGCACTCTGCGACTTCTCCCTCTTATCTGATCCTTCCCTAGGCAGCTCCTTCTCCCCGTCCCAAAAGTTATTCTCGCATATTATTACACTTCCTAAATAGATTGTGTTAGACTGCTGATAAAATTTAATCTCAGTAACCACTAACAAAACATTTGTGATGTTTTTGATGATTAAAAACCTAATTAGTGAGGGGTGATGGTATGATAATAAGTGGATAAAAACTGTCTTAAAATGTCACTTTTTAAATCTTTCTCATAAAACTGGGTAGTTATGAATAGCAATTAATCCTTGGGTCATCAAGTTTTCTATGTTGTCAATACAATGGAGTTGATAAATCTGTCATGCAAAATTGATTAAGATTTATAACAATTTCGGGCAAATATAATTTGATCTGATTAAACATTACAACTTTCCAGAAAATATTTATGATTTCCTCAGGTCTATGAGTAGTAGAAAAATATCTGAGTTTTAAGACTTGATAAACTATAGAAATTTCAATAAGAACATTACCAATGCACTGGATGAAGGATGATGCCAAGCTCATAAGTATACATGAGAGGTTAATCCAGTGTATGGCACCAGTCTAGAAAGCAAGAGTTTAAGTCCTGGCCTTGGTCATGAAAGCCAGCTGGGGGATTTTGGGCCAGTCACCCTCTCACCCAACTCACCTCACAAGATTATTGTGGGGAAAATGAAACACAACTTCTCTTCGGTGTCAGCTACCTTTTACTCCTCTGGAATGGTCCAATCCAAATTCCTAGGCCATATTTCAGGTAGCTCACTGTATCCCAAATGTAGACTACATTACTACATTGCTACATGCTTTGGCCGGACTAGCCAAAGTCTAAACAGGTTCCATAGATTTACATTTTTTTGCACATTGGTTAAAACCACTTCTTTTTCCCTACAGGTTTGAGTTCTCTCCTTTACAGAAGACAATTTTGAATCAGGGAGAGTTCAGGCCCATCTTACAAAACTACGGTATCTCGGCTTCTCCAGGGAAGGGCTTTTAATGATGGAGGATGAGTTAGTGCAATTAGTGAACTGAAAACAGCATATTAAAGTTCTTGAAATCCAACAAGATTTGGATTGGCAGGTTGCGGCAGCAAAGGAAAAATACATGGGAAATCTTTTTTACTCAAGAGTATAACTTTACTGAAAGTTCCATGTGGTTACAGAAGTAAAGAAAGCCAATTCTAACAGTTCGACGACAAACAGCATAGGAAATTTCCCCCTTCCTCTGGACCTCCCAATGTCATCTCATCTAGCATGTTTTTGGGAACGATCTCTCAGCCTCAAAACTGTCCCAGT
Organism: Azemiops feae; assembly: GCA_023970755.1. Lineage (NCBI taxonomy): Eukaryota > Metazoa > Chordata > Lepidosauria > Squamata > Viperidae > Azemiops > Azemiops feae. Next base: position 371,754 of record JALGBA010001365.1, read on the forward strand.
CGGTGACCCTGGGATGCTGGGCTCTCTCAGGCTTCAGGTCAGCTCATTGCATTCTTTGCCCTCCCATTACCTCCCTTTAGCATTCCAATGATTCCCTCTCCCCTCCTGTTTCTGTTGTCTTGGTTGCGGCAGGGCTTGCACAGAGAGTCGACCATGACACACACACACACACACACTTTTAAAGCAGCGAGATATTTATATCGAATAACCATCCCAATACTCCCAAAGGCCATTAAACCTAAATGCGCTGCAATGCAGTTTCCACGCAGTTTTAGAAGGGCCGATACAAAGAAATACGGTATGAGCTGAGACTGGATCCCTGTGGGACAAGGGGCCACTGAAACTGCAGCTCATGGCCTGATATGCCTGCATCTTCTCATAAGGACTCGCAGATTCACTTTATAACAACCTCTCCTAATAAATATACCAGGAACACTGACCTCTTTTACATGCAACTACAGTTATCAGATTCTCTGAATGGGGCCAAATTCTGTTATGCTGTAGGCAGAATAGACAGACTCTAACTGCCACTGATAATCCACCACCATTGTAATATATTATTTTGAGTGGTTTTTTATTTTATTTTTCACTATTATTATTATGTTTTTTAATGCTTTTATTTCTAATGCTGGTCTGTGACTATAATAGAAATGATTTGATTGAAGGAGGAAGCTGTGTTGGATACATTTGCCACCTGTATTGTAAATAATAAATAAATTGTGAAAATAATTCAAAATCGTACTTGACTGCAAAGTGAAAGTGAGTCTTGAAAAGACAACAAGGAAAAAGATATGGAAGCAGCCTTCTCCAACCTACATAATCTCTCAGCCCTCTTCCAAAAACTGAAAGATTTTAGACAGAAGATCTTTTCAGTGTGGGAAATAGAAACATGAAGTCAATGACAAGAGAGGAGTTCTGACTGAATTAGAGGAAAAACATCCTAAAATGAGGAGCATTTTAGAGCTGAGCCAGTAAAGCAGAGAAGTTCAGTCTCCCCTTCTCTGATTGTCTGAAGGGAAAAGAGGAGCCGCCATCAGGTCAGAGAAGCTTCAACTGCATTTCCTGCAGAGAGGACAGGTTGGGCTAGATGGCCCCCCCCCCCCCCTCTCAGGGTTTTCTTCCAATTTATAAATAAATTCTGCATGCTAATCACAAACAAATAGGATACAGGAATTATTTAAAAATGCATATAGTCTTTTTAAAATTAGTCAGTGTTTATAGAAAATTTTATCTGTCACGCTATCAACTCTTTGGGAAAAATATCCCCTGGCCCTGAGCAATTAGATTGGCCATATCTGTTGGCCTTTGTAGCATAAGTGGGTTGACATGGTTCAGCTCCTTCTCCTGGATTCCTTCTCTAAAGAAATTTAAGAGTAATGGATCCATATAGGGATCCCATACTGCCATGGTTGCAGCCTTGGAGTCCCAGCCTCTCTTGCCCCTTCCTCTCTCTTGGGATCTGGAGGAATATGCAGATTCAAGGCATGGGCCAGAGTCTGAAGGATGCTGTACAATGGGGGTTATTTGGAATCTGGAGTCCTGTTGCTTTTCTCTTGGGTCTCCAGTGGACTTTCTGGTGCATCTTTCTGCGGTCTTTGACTGAAAAATGGGCTTTGAAAAAGAACAGTAAAAAGGACTGATCGTTAAACTGGGGTTCCACAAAAAACTGGCCTTTTTTTTCCAGAAAAATAAAAATTCCAAATGCTTATGGATGTATTGAAAAGTCTGTGCTTTTTTAGTTTCATACGATACAACGTTGTGAAGATCCAGACTTTTCCTTCAATGGGTCCTGGCAAACGCATAAGTGCTAAATGGAAAGGAAGAATTCGTCCAAGGGAAACATATTCCATGAAGTGAACAAAGACATTGCTTGTCTCCACTTAGAGAGGGCCTCTGAGGGGTTCTGTATTTTCCAGTTGTTGAAAAACTGTTGTGATATAACAACACAAATCCCATTCTTGACAAGCATAGGAGTAAAAAGTCCTCATGAAATCTCTCCCTTCTCTGTGTCTGAAGCAAAGAGCCAATCAAGGTCCATCTGAAATGGAGCAGCAGTTGGCCGATTGCTGGGTACTGGATCCTTTCTTTGGGAACATCTGATGGAAAAGAGAAATTGCTTTTATCACTCAGAGACTCTGAAACAATGTTATCTCTGATCTGAAAAAGAAATGAAGAATATTGTATTTATATTTGAGAGCATCAATTCCAAAATAGTAATTATTAATAAATCCCACTTGGTTCTGATGAACATTAGAATAGTTTGTTGATTAGTCATTGTTTAAAACATTAAAGTCAGAATATTAACAAGACAGTATATAAAAATGAAGCAAAAACAAGTAAAAAACAACAAACAAAAATGCAATACAAATTCTGAACCACCCCTACAATTTACTGCAGTTAATTAAAATTTGCAAATGTCAGATAAATATTTTGATCCAATTTCTGCGGACTGTAACATCTTTTGTGCTTTTATATCTGAGATTCTTTTTCTAGCAATCTCTCTAGCATTCTCCAGTTGTACAAGAGACAGGAACACCACACAACCCTAATGCAATTTGTCAGTGTATAATCCAAGAAGTTTAATTGAAAATTTGTCTGTTCTAACAGAAACAGTTTTGGGGCTCTGCCAGTTTCAATAGCTTTAATTTTTAATCCAATAATTATATACCCTGATTTTATATAAAAAGAAATTGTGTAAATTCACAATTCATCTCTGAGGGCAGCAGCTGAAGTCCTTTTATCCACCCCCAAAGATACTTCTCAGATGCTATGATTGAGTTTGTTCTGGTAATGACATATATTAAACGCGAAACATCAACTCATGTAAGAATGTGGGTTATCTTTGGCTTTATATTCTTTAATTGTTATGGACAAGGAAAGCTGGATAACTATGAGGGTTTTAATTTTTAGAACTAGATTCACTCATTCACTCTAAATGAGCTCTTTTTGGTGATGAGGGAACCAAGATTCAGGCTCAGAGAAAGTAACCCAGGAAAGGTATCATTTGCTCTATTGGCTGACCATTGAATAGGCATACTAACGGCTATGATGTTGTTTTTCCAAAAGACATAACATTTTGAATTTGATTTGTTAATAATCAGACAATTACTATGACAGTAAGCTCACGTTTTCTCAACAGCCTACACAATCCAAATTATGAGTGGTGATAATAAATGTATATCAGCATAAACCAGGGTGTTCCAATATGTATTAATATCATAGCATGGCACTTCAGGATCCTTCATTAGTGCAGATAAAATTAATATCTAGACTGAATGAAAAAGTTTGAACATGACCCTCCCCTACCCAGGTAAGTATCGATCCTTCTTCTCATGAGCTTCATTGAGCCCAAACCTCCCTCTCAAACAAGGGCTAGTAGAAGGCTTTGAGCAGGCCACAGTCTGAGCTCCATTTTAGCATCAATTCCCTCATAATATTTCTACATTTACTGGTTCAAATGCGCACTAACATCTTGAACCAACAAGCCTGGTTTACCCAATTGAATATTTTCTGATTGATACTTCAAGACAAATGTTGAATATTAGAGTATTAATTATGCATTATTTATTATAAAAATTTATATAACTTTTAACTCTACCTAAAATCTTGTTATTTTCTCTCTAAGGAATGCACTTTTCTTCTACCAAACTCAAGTTTACCTAAGAGAACATGGGCATATATTTTAGTCAAACATCTGTTAGATTACTGCCTGTAAAGACCTAGAGATCTTTTTATTACAATTTTGTTTTTTATAGACATTAGTTTTGGCAATTTAATGCAAACAGGAATATTGCAGTATATATATATATATATAGTATAAATATAGGAAAAAGAACTAAAAGGAGCAAATTGGGATTGTTTTCAATAGTTGAATATTAGGTAGATATCCTCTATGGGATCTTATGGCTCTTTAGGCCTTTAATGGTGAATTTGAAATGAACGTAACAGACTAAAACATAGGTTGACATGTTCACTAAGTATGGTGAAAAGCAGCTTTCGGAATTCCATGGAGAAATACGATTGGATCATTGCTCACCCAGCACCACCTCAATCATTTTAAAGATAAAACACACCTGTGGGAGTTTTATAGTGTCGCTAATGTTGACATCTGGGTGGAATGTTCTCTTTAGCTCTATCAAGAAGAAAAAAGGTTGGACTTCGGTTCCGGTCGCAGCGCCCGCGGACGTGCAGAGAACTCGTTCTCTTGGCCGTCCGGTTTCCCCCCGCCGGTAGACCCTGGATAGGGTCGAAAGTCCCTGAGGGGCGACCACCGTAGAGGAGGGCACTCGTTGATCGCGGAGGGAGCGGCAGCTCCCTCTGCGGTCCGAGAAAACCACCTTTGGGCCGACGGGGAAAAGATCGGCCAGTAACATGGCCGATCACTCAGCTGCTCCAGCCGAAAGTCACAGCAACATCTAAGCGAAAAGAACCACCGTGGAAGATCCGGGTGAGACCTTTCCTTCCCTCTTGTTAATTTACCTTTTTCCCTGCTAACAGCTTTAAGAACTATTTCCCTATTTTGAGAAAGCAGCGTTTGATTACTGGGGAAAACGGGCTTTGGAAAAAATTATTTGTTTTTTTACTATTTTATTTTGTCTACATAAGCAGTTGGAACTCGAGCATCCGGGTTATTGTGACTTTCTCTTTTGGCTTGTTTATCTTCAGTTTAGGTGAAAATCCTTAGGGAGGGGGTGGAATGTTCTTTTTCCCCCCCCTCCTGAACAGTACTGCCTAAAAAACTTTTGCTCTCTGGGCGGACTTATGTAGATTCTTTTGGATACAATGCATCCTGGGACTTGGCATGAAGCCCAGAAACTTTGACTGATACAATGTAACTTTCTCCATTTGAACTCCACTTCCTGATTTTGGCGTGATGCCCAGACTGGATTACAACATAACAACTGACTGCCAGTTTTTATCTCTGTGCTGGACTTGACTATTGGTTTTTTTTTCTCTATCTTTCTTTGGAAATATATCTCTGTCTGCATTTTATATTTTATAACGCTGCAATCTATTTTTTAAGCTGAACTTCTTAAAAAAAAAAAAGAAGAAGATGGAATCCTACTCACAGATTAATTATGGACTTATATTAGAAAAAATTGGAAGCAAGACTGGAACTTAAAGAACATATTAGATCGCTTAGTTTCAAGGAGGACTCAGAATTAAAAATTGAAGCTCAACCTTTGATTGACTATGATACACAATCAGATCTACAACTTAATGAGATGGATGGAATACATTTACAATCTATTGAATCTACTGAATTTATTGAAGAGGAAGAGGACACATCCTACATGATGGATTTCTTTGATGATCAAAGGCAGAACTCAACTAAAACATTTACAACTTTAAAAGCAACAGGATTGGACTTCCAAATACGAGGCACAAAAAACGTTGACAACATGACAGTACAGACAACACTGGATAAAAGAGAAAAAGAATATGATTGGACTCAATGGTGGGAAAAGGCCTTTAGCCAGTTACTAAGATGGGAGGACTTAGAGGCCCTGTTGTGGAAACCTACCTGGCACAAAAAGAAAGCTAGAATTAGATTTAAAAATAAGAGTTAAAATTTTATTTGATGGGTAAAAAGGGCTTCTGGACGTTGATTGAACTAATATTTTTGAGATCTTTAAGGTTACTTTGGTATGAGTCAACACTAGATTTAAATTATGGATTTGATTATGATTTGGAATGGCAATAAGAAAAAATTGGAAGATTGAAATATTATTGATATTTTTATTTATAAGAATTGAATGGTAATTAGTGAGGTATTAAATGGATTAAACTGAAACAATTGAGGAATCTTTAGGGACGTGGACTGATCTATGAAAATATTGGATAGAATATATGAAATAGAATATAGTTGAGAAATATTAAGATATAATAGTTATATTACTTGTTTATGATAGAAATAATTATTGTCCTATTATTATTATTATAATGTTATTATATTACTATGTCTAATGCAATAGTTTAAAATATATAAATTCATGTTTATTTACATAATATGTATGTGAAATAGAATAAGAGATATAATTTGATTGAGAAGCATAAATTGAAATTGGAATAATAGATAGAGGTGAGAAACAATTTATATTTTAGGAATGCTCGAATTGTATACCATAAGAGGGAACTTTTAAAGTAGTAGTTTAAATTGTATATGTATGACTGTATTTTTTGTTGTGTTCTATGGAGTGCCCTATCTCCACGATGTGTTATAAGCACTTGGCTGTAAAACAAACAAAAAACTAATAAAACTTGTTATGAAAAAAAAGAAGAACCAAAAGGTTGTCCTCCTTACACAGCTGTAGTTGGGGGACATTGCCTTCTCCATTAGAGAGCATGTCCAGCAAGGCATCTGAAGTGCCAAGTATGTTCAATAGTGTCATGGATGTTATAGCCTAGGTGAGATTGCACAGGGACTGGAAATTCTTGTTGATCACTGAATGGTGAAAATTAATTGTAGGGCATTATTAATACCATAAATATATCTATTGTAAAAAACAATGTTTATGTTATTATAGTCAGTAGCAACAAACAAATACTTTAACATTTAATCCTCTTTGTCTCCACAAACCTACTGTGCCTAGACCAATATTTATCCAAAACCAATGATCAGTTATACAATTATGGAAAGGCAAAGGAAATTACAACTATTTTAATCCACTTCTTTAACTAAGTTCAGTATTCAAAGTGATGAATGCAGGATTGAACAAGGAGAGGAAATAATAATCTGGATTGCCTTCAGGTTTTTTTTAATCGCATCTTTGGATTTGAGTCTATAAAATAAAAAAAGAGAAATCAAAATCATGCAGGAAACTAGACAGGTCCTGCAATATAGATATATCTGAATAAGAAGAAAAGAAGGAGAGTGTTAGAACTGCAAAATGGAGGGAAAGAAATTACAAATGACTACAAAATGAGAAGGACTAGAAGGAGCCATTTGAAAGGCAACATTATATGCAATATGTTGAGCAGTCTGACTATACCAATGTAAAAGTTCCATGGATTGTTTTCATCCTGTTTCTCAATACTCAATGGGCATTTCATTCTACGCTTCCCAGAGCCCGGCTGGAACACCAGCAGCATCAGAAGCAGAAGCAGAAGAGCCATAATTCATAGGACTTTATTAATCCCCTTCCTGTTTCTAACACAAACAACAGTAACAGTTGGAAAAATTCAAAGCAGTCTCAGAAGATGTAAATGCCAGTGACTTTCCTGATATAAACAGAGAACCATTCAGTTTCAACTGGAAAAGAGAGAAAGGTACTTTCTACAGCACAAACCTACCTGTCCTAAAACCTGTTCCCACAGATCTTAACCTGAGGCATTTATCCTTTTCTGATACAAGATGCTTTGCATATGGCTTCAATCTGATGTTTACATCAAAGGCAGAAATAGCAAAATAGTCTCAAAGGTCCAGATGGTCATAATTACTGTGAGAAGTAACTTCTCCTCTTGGGATCCTGAACTTTTTCTGGTCTCCATTGGCAGAGGAATAGGTGGAAAAAAGCATGTTAGTGAAAAATCATAGCTACACACCCCGGGGGCCCTGTTTTGTAGTGGTTGTGGTCCTTCCTGTCAGGATATGTCCAGAAAGTGATGCTGGAAGAAGATACATCAATAACAAGGGAATTGACTTCTGCTCTCCTTCAACATGGTCTCTTGTCTGCAGGGACTGCTGGGGAAGGTTACCCAGAAGCATGGAGTTTGGTGCCACTCTAGGTTGATGTCACTTAACTCTGGTGCTGCCTGTCTTCTAACGCTAAGGAAGCAATTGGCACCACCATTGAACTCTGCCTAATGTTAAGAGTAGGGCTTAACGGTTGCAGGATTTGAGTTTCTCTAGTCTAGAGAAAAGAAGGACTAGGGGTGACATGATAGCAATATTCCAGTATTTGAGAGGTTTACCAAAGCAGGACAAGGCAGGACAAGAAACAATGGTTGGAAACTGATCAAGGAGAGAAGCAACCTGGAATTAAGGAGAAACTTCCTGACAGTGAGAACAATTAACCAGTGGAACAGCTTGCCTCCAGAAATCGTGGGCGCTGGAGGTTTTTAAGAAGAGACTAGATCCATGGTGGCGAACCTATGGCACACGTGCCACAGGTGGCACGCAGAGCTGTCCCTGTGGGCACACGCGCCATTGCCCCAGAGGGACGTGGGGCCGGGCTGCTCCCCTCCCCCTCTCCATGTGCACCAGTGCTTTCGCTCTCTTTCTCTGCACCAGGAGTCAGGGAGCAGCTGCAAGAACTGGGTGGGGAGAGGTGAGAAACCAGAAGCGGCATAGAGAAAGAGGTGTCGAGACGAGCTCAAGGGCCAGGGAGGGAATGGGGAAAAAGATCGCTCTTGCCACGATCTCCCTTCTGCTGGCCACTGGGAAGCCTGGTGTCATGGCTTGGCACGGCTACACCGGGAAACTCCAGCACCCCGGCAATGGGACGAAATTCAGCAAAGCATTGAGTTCTCTTTGTGCAGGTTTGTGGTGCTTTTGCAAGAATGGTTGCTCCCCTCCGCCTTCCCATCTCCCCTTAGCTAAGGGGCACTTTGGCATGGGCAGCTGGGGAAGGGGAGGCCCGGCTTCTCTCAGGGGGCCAAATTAACTGCACATTGGAAGGGGAACCTCTGAGTCGGGGGCAGCCAAAGTTTGCCCTCCAGCTTGGGAGATGAGCTCCTTCCTTTCTGCATGGAGTGACTCCCACCTCCCACAGCAAAACTCTGCAGGGGTGAGAATCGCGGAGTTTAGGCAGTGAGTAAAACATGCAAGATGATCGAAATCCCTTCTTACATTTTTAGGGGGGCGGTGGAGGGGGAAAAGGTGGCACGGAAAGTTTGGGCAGGGCGATCCATGCGGGGGATGGGGGGGAAACGGCAGCGGCAGGGCGATCCGTGCGGTGGGTGGGTGGGGAAACAGCAGTGATGGCAGGGCGATCCATGTGGGGGGTGGGGGGAAACAGCGGCAGGGCAATCCATGCGGCTGGTGGGGGCAAACGGCAGCGACGGTAGGGCGATCCGTGTGGGGGTGGGGGAAACGGCGGTGGCAGCAGGGCGATCTGTGCGGTGGGGGGAAAACTGCCCCACTTGTTCCACGGCCACTTTTGGCCAAGCCACATTGCAGCAGCATTGGACGCAATACGCGAGGCGGCAAACAGTTGCGTCACGCCGAAACCAGCCATTTGCTGCCTCCTGCCCAATGCCGCTGCTATGAGGCCGTGGAACAAGCTGGGAGGCAGTAAGAAACCAGTATACCGGTTCCTTACCTCCACCCAGCTTGTTCCGTGGCCTCATGGCAGCTGCATTGGGTGCAATGCGTGAGGCGGCAAATGGCCGCGGCCGGAGGCAAACAGCCACATTGTGCTGAAATTGGCCGTTTGCCACCTCCTGCCCAGTGCCGCTCCCATGAGGCTGCGGAACAAGCTGGGCGGTGGTAAGAAACTGGTATACAGATTCCTTACCTCTGCCCGGCTTGTTCCACGGCCTCATGGCAGCCGCATTGGGTGCGACGCGCGAGGCAGCAAACAGCCACGTCGCACCAAGACCGAGGGGCCAGCAGGCTGTGGCTGCTGATGGACACAGTTGGCCCCCATGCCCTCGCTGTGTGTGGGGGCTGATGGTGTCAGGCAGTAGCCGCCCCGGCCCCTGCCTCACCTTGCCTTGCCCTGCGGCAATGGCACCCCTGCCCTGCCCCCTGCCTCCCCTCGCCTCACCCCGCAGGACGATCCTCCTGCCCTCCATCCCACCCGTCAGAGACCCCCTGGATCTCCCACAACCCTGCCTGGCCCCCACAGGCATCCCTCCCCACGAGCAACATTGAGGTGGCCACCCTGACCCTGGCCATGCCCACCTAGTCTGCCGTGATCACCACAGCCATGCCCACCCAATTGGCCACGCTGACCCAATTGGCCACACCCACTCAATGGGCCACACCCACTCAATGGGCCACGTCCACCCGGCACTCGATGATACATAAGTGGGTTTTGGGTTGCTGTTTGGGCACTCAGTCTCTAAAAGGTTCGCCATCACTGGACTAGACAGTCACGTGTCTGAGATGGTATAGGTTCTCCTGCTTGAGCGGGGGGCTGGACTAGAAGACCTCCAAGGTCCCTTCCAGTTCTATTCTGATTGATTGATTGATTGATTGATTGATTGATTGATTGATTGATTGATTGATTGATTGATTGATTGATTGATTGATTGATTGATTGATTGATTGAAGAACAGAGACTGACCCGGAGGCTCTATGCAAACTTCCTTTTTCCTTTTATCTAAATGGATGAATTGCCTAAGCTGATCCTAGAGAGGGAAACGGATAATGGTGCTGAGGCAGACTGTAATTGGGGAATGAACCTTTTCCAAATAAACAGATAAACCCACTGTGGTCCAGGGCTAGGAGTGGGTCCGGTGGCCTCACTTGTGCCTCCAAAGGCTGGGAAAAAAAGGGAGTGTCAGGACCTGCCTCAACACCTCATCCCAAGAAAGCAGAACTCATGGAAGCAAGCTCTTCCAAAAGGAACTTTTATTAGGAGAAGCTGATGGCAGGCTTACTAGACAGGATCTGAGGGATTACTTTACAGATCGATAGGTTAAAGTATCCCCAAGCAAACCCCACCCCATAGTTCATCCAGACGGTTCAAACCGGCCAATCCCCAGGTGTTAAGTCCATTGTAGGAAAGGGAAGATAACATTGTTCCGGCTCTGGTCATAGCAGCGATGTTTAAATGGCTCTCCGCACCTTCTCTTGAGAGTGGTGAAATAAGCCAGGCTCCGGAGGTTGTAGTTCTTTCTTCTTCCCCCTTTGCTAGCTGACAGGTTAAGGAGAAGAAAGTTCAGAGAGAGACACAGTGCAGGAATGCGAAGTGTTACATTGTAGCAATAAAGGAAGCTTAGGTGAAGTGTTACATTGTAGCAATAGGGAAATAAGGCGGGAAAGCAAAGTGCTACATTGTAGCGATAGAGGAAGCTAAGGCAATAAACCCGTGCTCCATCCCCCCTCCCCTCTAGGAGTATGGCAGAACACAGGGAGAGGAGAGAATGGAATCGGGAAACGAGAGGAGAGGCAGGGAAGTATGAAATATGATAGATATGGGTTCTGACATCCTGCCCCCCCTTAAAAATATGAGAGATCAATCTGTTGAGAGACAAAACAAAAAAAAATGGTGAGAGGTTAGTCTGGTTTGTTTGGGTAGTCCGTGTGAAACGTTTTTAGTAGTTTTGAGGCTCTAACATGGCGCTTGTGCACCCATTCGTTTTGGGAAGAGGGGAGGTGCTTCCACGTTACTAGGTATTGAGTCGCTCCGTGGTACTTTCGGGAGTCGAGGATTTCTTTTATTTCAAAATGCTGCTCTCCCTCAACCATAATGAGAGGAGGCAGTGGGGCAGTGGCCGGTCGTAGTGGTGATCGCTGCTCTCGTTTTAGTAAACTGCAGTGGAAGATAGGGTGAATCTGCCTGAGGGTTTTTGGTAATTCTAGCTCTACTGTTACTGGGTTTATGATCTTTTTGATGAGGAACAGTCCCATGTATTTCGGCCCTAGTTTCTTGGATGGTTGCAGGGATTTTAGGGATTTTGTGGATAAGTAAACCATTTCCCCTATGATGAATGGTTTTGGTTCGACCCTTTTCTTATCTGCTTGTGCTTTATAGGCCTGTCTAGCTTCATCTAGTGCTTTTCTAACTACCGGCCAGGTGTTTTTTAATTGTGCGATCCACTCCTTCAAGGAGGGAATGGCTGGCTTGGTGGCGCTTAGTGCGGTTGAAACTTTGGCTCGTAGCTACTTGGAATGGGGTGTAGCCTGTGCTGGAATGGACTGCATTCTTGTATGCCACTTCTGCGAAAGGGAGCAGGTCGGTCCAGTTCATTTGTTGAAAATTAATAAAGCATCTTAAATATTGTTCAAATACTGAGTTCGAACATCCCGCCATTTGTCTGAGGATGATGACTAGATGACAGCCCCTGGGTGGTCCCCAGAAGGGATAAGGGACTTTCCAAAAGTCCAGTGTGAATTGCCCCCCCATCTGATATTATGCGCTGGGGTACTCCATGCAGTCTATATATGTGCTGGATGAACAGTTTTGCTACGGCTTTAGCAATGGGGATCTTTGGGAAGGGGATGAAGTGTACTTGTTTTGAGAATAGGTCCATGACCACCCAGATCGCTGTGTTTCCATTACTTTCTTGTAGTTCTACTATGACGTCCATGGAGATTTCCTTCCAGGGGGCTGAGGGGTTTGCCACCAGCTGTAGCAGTCCGGAGGCTTTCCCTTGCAGTCTTTCAGCAGCTGTGCAGGTTAGACAGCTGGCCACATAGCTGTCAATGTCCTTTTTCATAGATGGCCACCAGAACTGTCTCTTCACTAGATGCAGCGTTTTCACAAATCCAAAGTGACCTGCCGGTTTCGTGTTATGGCAGAGTTGCATAAACGTGATCCTCTGGGCTTTTGGGATGTACAACTTCTCTCCCACCCATGGCAGGCTGTTAGTGATAGTGCACAGGTTTTGTGGCTCTGGAAGCATTCATCGGTTTCTAGAGTCTTCCTGAATTCTATCCCTGCTTGGCTGGCTATCAGCTGCTTTAGTTTTGCCTGAGCTCTTGTGGTTACTTGCGCTGCCAGCTGCACTTCCGGCATGAGCGGCTTGGAGATGGTTGGCCGGGAGCTATTGTACTGGGGCATGCGGGATAGGGCGTCTGCCAGGAAATTCCTCTCCCCTGGCAAGTGTTTGATTTTGAAGGTAAACCAGTGGAAGTGTTGTGACCACTGGGCTTGTTTAGAGCTGAGCTTTCTGGGCATTTTTAGTGCTTCCAAGTTCTTATGGTCTGTCTAGACCTGGAATGGGATTTTGTTCCTTTCCAGAAAGTGCCGCCAGGTGAGGAGTGCCCACCTCACAGCGTAAGCCTCTTTTTCCCACACCGCCCAATGTTGCTCTGTGTCAGAGAGCTTTCTGGACATGTAGGCACAAGGTTGCAGTTGCCCCTTGTTGTTTTCCTGCAGCAATACTGCTCCTACTGCTATGTCACTTGCATTGGCTTGGATTACGAATGGCTTATCTGGGTCGGGTGCTTTAGGACCGGTTCAGCCAAAAAAAACCTTTTTAGTCTTTCGAATGTGGCTTGACATTCCATTGTCCAGGTTAGTGGCTGACTAGGCTGACTAGCCTCCCCCTTTCGTCTTTAATAAGTTTGTGATAGGCAGGGCTATCTGGGCGAAAGAAGGGATGAACTGACGGTAGAAGTTAGCGAACCCCAGGAAGCTTTGTAATTGCTTTCTCATGCAGGGTGGCATCCACTCTAGCACTGCCCGGACCTTCTCGGGGTCCATCTCTATGCCTTCGGTTGATATGCGGTAGCCCAGATAGTCGATTCTCTGTTTGTGAAACTCGCATTTGGACAATTTTGCATAGAGGTTGGCTGCTCTCAATTTTTTCAAGACTGCTCTGACTAATTTTATGTGCTCCTCTTTAGTCTCTGTAAATATAAGGATGTAGTCCAGGTAGATGAGGACCCCTTTTATAGGTGCTCCCTCAGTACTTCATTGATCCGCTGCATGAAAACTGTGGGGGCTCCCTGCAGCCTAAACGGCAAGACCTTAAATTGGTAGCATCCCATAGGGCAATTGAACACGGTCTTCCACTCATCCCCTTCCTTAATTGTAATGCGATAATAGGCTTCCCTTAGGTCTAGCTTTGTGAAGATTTTTCCCTTCGATAGGTGGGACAGCATGTCTTTCATGAGGGGGAGAGGGTACAGGTTGCTTTCGCTTATGGCATTCAAGGCGTGGTAATCCACACACATACACAATGTGCCATCTTTCTTTTCCCTGAACAGGACGGGGGCCACTACCTTCTTTGGGGAAGCTGGCTCAATGAAGCCCCTCTCTAAATTTTTATCTACAATTTTTTTCATTTCTCGTAGCTTCTTGGGGCTCATGGAGTCCAGTCTAGGCTTTGGGAGCTTTGCTCCTGGGTTGATTTCTATCGCGCAGTCTGTGGGTCGGTGGGGGGTACCTCAGCGAGGTCCTGGTACTCCTCGGGTATTTCGGGCAATGCAGTTTTCTCTCCCACTGCTGCTTTTTCCAGAGGGGAGCTCTCGAGGGCTCCCTGGGGTGGCGATCCCATTCGGTCCCCTGTTGGGAACCTGAGTTCCGCTGTCCTCCAGTCCACTCTGGGGTTCCATTTCTTTAGCCATGCCAACCCCAGTATTATTGGGCACTCCATGCCTGGGGTCACCACGAACGTTATAGTCTCCTCGTGGTCCCCCAGGGTAAGGTGGATCAGTAGCATGGCATTCTCCCTGCTATGGACCCATCTAATTGACCGAAGGATATCAGTTTCTTCAGCCTCCTCACCTGAATGCCCAGGGTTCTCACCAGTGTTGGGCTAATAAGGCAACGCATGCAGCCAGAGTCTAGTAGGGCTTTAACTTTCACAGCTTCAGGCATGGAGGGGGCTAGGATAGTCACTATCCATATGAGGGGCGCGATGGGTCCACTTACCAGGGGTTCGTCTTCGGAGTAGTCGTCTGATGAGTCGGATGCTCCCGCAGTGTAGGCTGGGGTTCCTTTTCCCTGTTGGGCAGAGGGGGGAACTCGACAGCCTCAGTGCCCCTCATGGCTGGCTCTCGCAGCTTGGTGGGCAACCTTCTCGATCTCCTGGCTAGTGTCCGATCGGCCTTCTGCTGGGGGTTCCTCGAGTGGCATTCTGCGGTGCGATGTCCCACTTTCCCGCACTTGAAGCAGCCAGCAGTCTTTTTGGCTGTGGGTTGAGACTTTGCGGGCTCGCGCGACTGTTCAGGGTGTGATCAGTTCCACGGCTTTCCCTGGCGATGTCTCTTGAGTAGGTCAATCTCGGCTTCCTCTGCCAGGATGTACCAATCGTGCAATTGGCATGGGTCTCCCTTGGGAAGGCAGGCATCGTAGAGATCATAATTCAGCCCATCCTTGAAGTGGCTAAGCAGGCTGTCTTCCGGCCAATTCAACTTACTAGCAATGGCTCGTAACTCCTGGGTGTACTCGGCCACTGGGCGCCTGCCTTGCTTTATTGTCTTAATCTTCTCATGGGCCTTCCGGTCTGCCAATGGGTCCTCGAATCGCTGTCTAAGGGAGAACACAAATTGGTTGAAGTTCTGGAGCTTGGGAGCATCAGAGTCATGTAGGTCCACCACCCAGTCAGCTGCTATGCCGTCCAGGGCCACCTGTACAATGCGGATCCGAGCCTTGTCGGTTGGGATGTCTCGGCTGTATTCTTCCATGTAGTTGAGAACTTGGCTTAAGAAGAACCCCAGGCACCGCGGCTCTCCCTGAAACTTCACGTCCAGCGGCGGGAACTTCTGGATGGATCGATGCCCACGTCGTCGTCTATGGTGTCGTCCATCTTGATCAGCAGCTGCTGCATGGTGGGGAGTGGGGGCTGGCCCCGTGATGGCTGTGGTCTCAGCTGCCCCGCCTGACGTTCCTGGGGCTTTGGTATTGGACTCCCCCTCAGTGTCTCTTTTGTTGCAGTTCACGGTAACGGTGCGGCCACGGGGCTTGAGCTTTTCATCCTTGAGGGAGACGATGGTTGATTTCATTAGGTTGATCGCCTTCTCCAGGATCCAGTTCGACTGCTCCCTGTGATCATCCTCACCTTTGCTGAGGTGTAGTGATCTCTCCATCTCTTGTTTCCATCCCAGTTCGTGGCTGCCCCTCCTCAGCGTCACCTTCCTCGATTTTTTCTCCCACTCTTCCTTCTTGCCTACACCCATGGACAAGCAAGGTTTATGGCTGTGCATCTCCACCACCTCTTCCTCCGAGGTATAGGATGTCTCGGAGTCAGACAGCTGGCAGGGTTCCGACCGAAGGGAGGACTCCCCTTTCGCGGTGGCTTCCTCCTTCTCCACACTGTTCTCCACTCCACATGGTAGATTTTGCAAAGTCCCCTGGCAAGGTCCGCCATTCCGGGCTGACCACTATTGCAGATCCTGTCTAATGTCAGGACCCGCCTCAACACCTCATCCCAAGAAAGCAGAACTCATGGAAGCAAGCTCTTCCAAAAGGAACTTTTATTAGGAGAAGCTGATGGCAGGCATACTAGACAGGATCTGAGGGACTCCTGTACAGATCGATAGGTTAAAGTATCCCCAAGCAAACCCCACCCCATAGTTCATCCAGACGGTTCAAACCGGCCAATCCCCAGGTGTTAAGTCCATCGTGGGAAAGGGGAGATAACATTGGTCTGGCTCTGGTCGTAGCAGCGATGTTTAAACTGCTCTTCGCACCTTCTCTTGAGAGCGGTGAAATAAGCCAGGCTCCAGAGGTTGTATTTCTTTCCCCCCCCCCCCCCCACCTTTGCTAGCTGACTGGTTAGGGAGAAGAAAGTTCAGAGAGAGACACAGTGCAGGAATGCGAAATGTTACATTGTAGCAATAAAGGAAGCTAAGGTGAAGTGTTACATTGTAGCAATAGGGAAAGAAGGCAAGAAAGCAAAGTGCTACATTGTAGCAATAGAGGAAGCTAAGGCAATAAACCCATGCTCTGTCCCCCCCTCCCCTCTAGGAGTATGGCAGAACCCAGGGAGAGGAGAGAATGGAATCGGGAAATGAGAGAAGGAGAGGCAGGGAAGTATGAAATATGATAGATATGGGTTCTGACAGGGAGTGCATGAAATTGGAAGGGATCATAAAAAACTCTTCCTCTCGGGCAGGAAGAGAAAACCCCCAGATGTAAATCCAAGGACCACAATAATAAATCTAGGGAAGGATAATGGAGGCCAGCCAGGAATACCCTCCAATTTCAGACAGGGACAGAGATCAGACAGATCATAATCTGAAGGGGAAATATAAGAATCCCTAGGAGAAAATCAAGTGGGAAATTGGCAGATTTTGGGGGCCTTGCAGGAGGCTCCACAGGAGCTCTTGCTGGTTTATGAAAACACCAGTGTGGACCATGAATGATTAAATATCTGAAGCAGTAGAAAAGTTAAATCTTAGTGATCATCCTGTGCCCAGGGAAGTGGACAAATACACTGGATGCCTTTCAGGAGAGGAGAGATGGCCACAGGAGAACTTATTTTGGCTTGAGATGGCTGGGGTCAGTCTGGGGGCACATGAAGAAGTTAGAAATCTCCTCTTCCCTCCACCCCTTCCCTTGATGTGCTGGCCAGTCCAACTTTTGGGGAGACAAGGGTGACCCAGTTCTGGCCTCCAGGATGGATTCAGAGGAGAATGGAGGGAGAGTGAAGGACCTGCCGGCTGTGAAATGGGAAGGCAAGAAATGATGGATGGAAGCTTATCAAGGAGAGATCCTCCCTAGAACTATGGAGAAATTTCCTGTCAGGAGGAACAATTAAAGCATCTGAGGGCAGGACAAGAAACAACAGATGGAAACTAATCAAAGAGAGAAGCAACCTAGAACTAAAGAGAAACTTCCTAACAGTGAGAGCAATTAACCCATAGAACAACTTGCTTCCATAAGCTGTGGATGCTCTGTCACTGGAGGTTTTTAAGAAGAGATGGACAGCCATTTATCCAGAATTGTATAGGATCTCCTGCCATGGGCAGGGGGGGGGGTGAGACTAGAAGACCTTCAAGGCCTCTTCCAACAATTCTGTTATATTGCAAGGCTGTAATCTGTAGCTGTCAAAGCTAATGATAAGCAGACAAATACTATCAGGCCATTTTATATACATAAGTAATAGAACATTATTTTTTTTATTTATCTACTTGTCAATTGGAGTCTACACAAACTGTTTCTTTCTTCCAGCTGAGGAATAAAGAGGATGAATTCCTGGGTCTCTATAGGGTTGTGATGGATTCCATGTGTTATTGTTACTTTGTAAAGGTAAGGTAAAGTTGTCCTTGACTTACAACCACAACTGTGACCAGAATTTCTATTGTTAAGTGAGGTCATTATTAAGTGAGTCATGCCCAATTTTCTGACAGTTTTGGCCATGATTGTTAAGTGAATCACTGCAGTTGTTAAGTGAATCATGCAGTCATCACATGAATCAAACCTTCTCCCATTGACTGCTTGCTGGAAGCAACTGGGAAGGTCGCAAATGGCTCTCAAGGTACCCCGGGACAACCCAACTGTTGTAGATACGTACCGATTGCCATGAGCCCAAATGTTGATCACATGACCCTAGGGAAGCTGCGTGGGTTGTAAGTCACACAATAAGTCACTCTTTTCAGTGCGGTTGTATGTTTGAACAGTCACTAAATGAATGCTTGTAAGACGAGGACTGCCTGTGTATCTAGAAGAGAAAAGATGACGTTATAGGGGTCTCTGCTTTTGGCTGTGTTAAGAGAGGCTCCGTGAAAAGGCTGGTGGGAGGAGAGGAAGAAAGAAGCTCAAAGTGTTTTTAAGGATGAAGACAAAATCCCCCTTGATGGCAACGGACATGAAGGACTCAGGAAGGGAGGCCAGATGGGAGGCCAGAACCGGTTCCCCCTCTGAGCCCTGCTTAAAAGGGAAGTGGGAGAGAAAAAGACTTTGGATTCAGAAGATATTATCAATGGACTGTGGTTTGAGATAACACTGCTTTGTAAAGGAGACCGAAAATCATGCACTTTTAACCCAATGGACCAAAAATGAAGTTTCACATAAGCTGAATTGAACACAGAATCAACACAGTTTTTAAAAACATGAACTGTTGGTTCTTGTTGCCTTATAACTTTTGATTTACAAGATTTTTTGTTGTTGTTTTGAGGTTGTTGTTGTTTTTGGCTGCTAAACCCAAAAGATATTTTTTTCTTTGAATAGAGATTCAATATGTTGATTCATTGTTGTGTGCAGATAACTCCTGTGCATGGACAAAGTGCAAGGCATGCTCCATTTCCTTGTTGGGACAAGCTATGTACTGACTATTATGGGAAACCTCAGATTGCCCAAGAGGCTGTCATTTACCTGAGTGTTTCCACTTTTTTCAGCCCAAAGAGAGTTGCTATCTAAGTAGAAAGACCATCTTGCAAGGCTGCTGCTACTCACCCACCACCACTTCCAATCAATTGCATCTCTAACAAAGAAGTTTGAATCTGAAAGAAAAATGATTTCTATATAGTTTTTATCCCAGAGCTGTAACCATATTAAATACTACCGTATATTCTTGTAAGGACCCACCTCAATTTACATCTTAAGAAGACAGAACTCTTGGAGCGGTTCTTCCAACAGGAATCTTTATTAAGAAAAACTGACTGAAGGCATGCTAGACAGGATCTGAGGAACCCCATTGACCATTCAATGTTTTAAAGTGTTCCCAGGCAGCCCCACTCCACATTCCTTCCGGTCAATTCAAATTGGCAGATGGCTGGGTGTTAAATCCATCGGAATCCCAAACGTTGCAATCTTCCCCCCCTTTTTCCTTGCTGCCGGTAAAAGGAGGCTTCATAGGGAGTGAGATCAAAGGCTGATGGCCGCATTGTTATGGTTAGTACTCTCGAAGAGAATTCACAGAGGATGTTACTTTGTAGTTGATAGGAGGAATGCCAGTCATAAACACCCGTGTTTACTCCCCCCCCCTTTGTAGTATGACAGAATCCAAAAGAGAGTAAGAATTGGGTTTTCTCAGAGTAGATAGCTAGAAATAAGATATAATTGGATTCTGACAATTCTATTCTCTAACTATTTCTCACCTTTTACATTCTTCTTTAATGTCATTTTTTTCCCTTGGGACTTGTGCCTGAATAAGAGAGCTGTTGCAGTCTCCACAATGCCATGGGAGAAAGAAACCCAGTCACTGTGTACAGCAAAGAAGAAGAAGAAGAAAAAAGATTCCTCTTGGTTTCCCTTGTGGTGAGGAGCCCCTTTGCCCTGGGATGGGGGCCCCAAGGTGCTCCGGGAGGGAAGGGGAATCCTCAGGATGGACTCCTGGGCAGGGATGGAGACAGGAAGGACATCTCTCCTTTCGGCCCAGAGGCTGAGCAGAGGACGTACCCTCCCTGGATCCCTCAGTTCCTCTGGCCACCCGGCCTTCCCTGGAGCTTCTCTGTCTTCCTCAGGAGCCTCCTGGGAAGCCCCTCCACCCTTCTCCAGGGACCCTCAATCCACACGGGCAGATTTAGGCTGCCATTGGCCTGAAACACATAACCAGGCTGAAGGGTGCTGGATAGAAAATCATTTCCAGTGGTAAGAAAGTATGTGGAGGAGGACAAAGGGAGGCGTCTCCATCTAAGCAGAAACCATGGTGGGAGCTGAGCCAAGAGACAGGGATGGATCCAGAGAAGGTGTGACAACAGTCCAGTTGGCAAATCCAGGAAAAGAAACTCCTGGGACATTATTTTTACCAAGAGCATAAACTTTACTGAATAAAACACCTTGGCATAGAAGAAGCAAAACCAGCTCTGGGTTAATCCCCCCTTTTCCCTATGGGCCACTCACAATCCAAAATGTCCACCAATTGCATCTCTTCATTTTCTTATGGGAAACTGTCTGCAATGCCGGGGTATCTACTCGGTGTGTCCTTGGGATGCCAGCATTGCCCCATGGTTCTGATGGATGCTTGAATGCCATTCTCCCTCTCTCACATTCCAACCACCCACTCCCTATTATTGTCAAGCTGCGAGTGAAGAAGAAATGTAGTTGAAAGTGCAAATGATGATGGTGCCCTGCCATTCTGGTGGAGGGGTGAAGAGGATGCTAAGGGAAATCTGCTGTAACGCTCTAGCTGCTTGGGAATTAGGGTGGGGGGATCGTCTTTGGATATGGAACGGACTTTCTCCCAGCCGGTTCCAGCCTGTCTTTAAGATCACTGCACCCTGAAGATGACCCGTTATCTGTCCTGTGCTTCAGTGTTCTCAAAACAACCTTGCAGCACTGTATTGGCTGCCGGTGGACTGGTCAGTGGGGTGGCGTTTTGAAATGTGAAGAATAGCTTTGTGCTTTGTGCAGGAATATTAGATTCTGTGTGGTTTTCCTGCAACCACTGTCTCTCAGTAAAAGTTCTTTTGATTTACCACAGAGAGTCGAGAGTTGTACTTTTCTGAGCGGGGCAGCTGGGGCAGGTCCTTACAAAGGCCAGCTGTGGCAGAAAAGCAGATGAAAAAGGGCTGGGACCAAGAAGAAGGGCTGGAGCAGCCTGCTTGACTTTGAATTCTCTGCTTCTCTCCACTCTCACTTCCTGCCAGGCTCTCCTGGAAGACAATAACTTAAGCAACTTTGCTGTGAGACTAGCTGCCTTGCTGAGAATCTATGATGCCAGGTCAGCCTTTTGTTTCTTTTGTAGTGGGTGAAAACAATCTGTTTGTGGTACTCAGTGACTCAGAAAGGGAAGACCTTTCAGGTGCCCAGGTCACCTTGCAGCGTGACTAATATAGGACACTTTACCTAGGGCTGCCCTTGAATATTACCCAGAAGCTTCAATTAGAGCAGGGCCATTATAGACCCTTTCAGCTGGGGTCACCACATCAAATGAAAGCTTTTCCTTATGAAGCAAAGAGAAGAGAGGGTAGCTTGGCCTCCCCATATCTCCTAGCAATTGACCCAGCTTATCCTATTCTTGTGGAAAAATGAAACCAAAGGCTGTTCACTAAGATGGGCACTGCTATCTTTTCATCCCACAACAAGGTCCCACCAGCCATGGTGGAGTCCATGCTGCTGGACATCTCTGTCTTCCTTTGGAGAGCCTCCATGGAAATAGATGATAATGGAGATTATCAAACAACAGGATTAAAGCTTGGTTCCCACAACTCCCATCTTACCTCCTTTCCTACTCACTCACTCTTTCCCACACACACACTTTTAGGTGCTGTCAGTAGAAATAATTGCTCAAATAATTTCTTAAAGGGTATCATGTTCATTGGCAGTTGCTGAACACAAATTCTTCTGAATGACTCTCACTGAGTTCTCTTCAACAAGATTTATTGAGATGAAAGGGAAGGGAGTTACAAGAATTACAGTCATTCAACTATTTCCTATTTTGAAACATACATATAATTTTCTTTGACTCCTGCATACTATCTAAGTGGAAATAATTAATGTGTTCCTTCAAATAAAAGGATTTATTATAGTTCTTTAAAATTACGGTGTTATGTCTTATGTTTTTACATTTATTCTGCCTGTAAGCTGCTCCTTTGTGTTCAGGTCTGGCCTCAGAATGATAATGAGGCACTTGGGCATGAAGATGCAGCCCAGCAGACCAGCACTGGAGGCCAGGATGGAGAAGACCTGCACAGCCACCATGTATTTCCCTTTGGTGCTCAAGTAGGTGGGCACAAAAGTCACCCAGACACTGCAGAAGACTAGCATGCTGAAGGTGATCAACTTGGCTTCATTGAAGGCCCCAGGCAGATTTCTGGCCAGAAAAGCCACCATGAAGCAGATGGCAGCCAGGAAGCCCATGTAGCTGAGGGTGATGTAGAACATGACAACAGACCCTTCGCTGCATTGCAGGATGATCTCTCCCGGCCGGGAGTGGAGGTCAGAGTCAGGGAATGGGGGAGAAACTCCCAGCCAGATGGAGCAGATGACAATTTGGACTGCAGAGGAAGAAAGGATGATGGAGTTGGCCAAGCTCTTCCCCAACAATCTCTTTGCTTGGTTTCCTGGTTTTGTGGCCAGGAAAGCCAGCACCACTGTGATGGTTTTAGCCAAGAGAGAAGAAACGGCAACTGAGAAGATGATGCTGAAAACCATTTGTCGGAGAAGGCAGGTGGCTTTCCTTGGTTGACCAATGAAGAGAAAAGAAGACAAAAAGCAAAGCAGGAGGGAGACCAACAGGATGTAGGAGAGGTCCCGGTTGTTGGCTTTGACAATGGGAGTTTCTCGGTATTTAATGAAGATGATTAAGACAAGGCCTGTGGTTAAAAACAAGAGTAGCAAAAAAGAGACCAGGATGACACCCAGAAGTTCTTCATAAGACAGGAAGGTTATAACTTTGGAGATACATTGGACTCGGTCCTCATTTGGATATTTCTCATCTGAACACTTGGTGCATTTTTCTGTATCTGAGAAAACCAAAAAGCAATATTACTTTCAGAATTCAAGAAATAGGCTTTTGGGACAATAGCTAAAAGCACAAATATTTTCCAAGAAGAGTTTCTTAACAATTCCACAGAAAAAAAGCTAAGAATATCATTAGGACTTGAAATGACTTAGGACTTGAAAGATTTCTTGTGTAATATGCTGAACCTTCATAGGAACCTCCAATATTAGAGGTGGAATATTGGAATCAATTAACCTTTTTATGCAATCTTCCTGGACCCTATCAGATGGCATTTCTTAACATAGACAATTTGGTCTAGTGGTTAAGGTATCAGTTATGAAAGCCAGCTGGGTCACTTTGGACCAGTCACTTTCTCTCAACCGAATCACCTTGCATGGATGTTGTTGTGAGGAAAATAGAAGGAGGAGGGTATGTTGGATATGTTTGCCACCTTGATTTATTTGTAAAAATAATAAAGGCAGGATATAAATAAATAAAATAAATAATAAATATTGAACCCAGATGTTCTCTAACTTTTGAAATCTAGTTCATTGGCAGAGAAAGATAGTCTTGCAAATAATCTAGAAAGGCTACTGGGAGCAATCCTAGTATACATGTAATGAGTTGCCCTCATAGTTATCCACACCACCTCATTGTGGACCAATGACACTTTCCCAGTGATTCTGAAGGAGAGGCCCTTATACAATGCATTGCAACAATTCTTCGAGGACATGCACTTAAAACAATTCCTCAAGTTTCAAAAAACTCCAATATTCCTTGAAAGATAAACATGGTGGGAACATCCAAGCTATAAAGGAGAAGAGATCTTTTCTATGGTAGTAGTAAAGCTTGCCAAATCTGCCCCAGCCTCCTATCACTTCTCAGCCCCTCCTTCAAGGACTTTTTGCTATTCTTCCCTTTAGGAAAGAAATCAGGCAATTTGAAAATAAACAAGAGTTGAGCTTCAATCTGTCTTTTAACATGTACTTTCGTTAAAATACTCTGACTAAATCCATTTCCACAAGGCCTTCCATTTTCCTCCAGTGTCAACCCACCTTCCTGAATGGAGATGGTCCCCTCCGGACAAGGAACGCAGTCATAGCAGCAAACTGGCTCCCCTTCTCGAGCCCTTTTGACAAATCCAGGATGACAACTTTCCACACATTTGGACTGAGGCAGAGACTAAGCAGAAAAATAAGGAATCCCAAAGAAAGTATGTTAGGACTCACAATCCAAGGAAAATGGAGGTAGAAATAAACATTAGATAAGTAGTCTCTGAGCTACATTGAAGGAAATATGAAATCTCTGACTAGTCCCAAAAGATTACAAGTGATGCAACTATGGGCACTTTTCTACTTAAAAAGTTTAGAACTGAGAAAAGATTTAAGCATCAGATGACAACTGGTGGGTTCCTCCTCATGGCCATATTAACATCCATTCCTCTAGTCTTCGTATATGCATGTTTTTTCAGGATGATAAACTATTCATGTTAAATTTTAGAATAAAATTTATTCTAGTTAGAGCTGTCAACTTTAAAGGAGATATTCTTTGTTTATTTATGTGTTTTTTCTTCAATACATATGGCTGCCATGCTGGTGAAATAAGACTGAAACAGACTGTCTAGTTTCTAAAACTGGAGTGAGGTGAGATGGAAGCCATGAGAACGTGTCCCACAAACAGGGTTAGTCGGGCGACCTTTGCAGCATGGAGAAGAATTACAGTTAGGTGACAACAACTGGCATGGAAATAGTCTCATGTTCATTGTTAGTTAAATTTGGAATTATGTTTTGCCCAGAGAGATTTATGGCAGATAACAATCAAGCTGCAGATTTAGTTCATCCTATTCATTCAACTTCCTGAATATCACAGTCCAAAATTAATTATTTTTTGGGAAGAGGCAAACTAGGTATAATTGGAGCCTGGCTAGAAAAACTAGAAAACGTGCAGAGAACAAAGATGTTTAGGGGACTGGAGGCTAAAACATGAAGAACGGTTACAGGAACTGGGCATGACTAGTCTAGTGAAGAGAAGGACGAGGGGAGATATGATAGCAGTCTTCCAGTATTTGAGGGGCTTTCACAGAGAGGAGGGGATCACTTATTTTTCAAAGCACCTGAAGGCCAGACAAGGAATAATGGGTGGAAACTGATCAAGGAGAGATTCAACCTAGAAATAAGCAGAAATTTTCTGACAGTGAGAATAATCAACCAATGGAACAGTTTGCCTACAGATGTTGTGGGAGCTTCATCACTGGAAGTTTTCAAGAAGAGACTGGATTGCCATCTGTCAGAAATGGTGTAGGGTCTCTAGCTTGGGTGGGGGGTTAGACTAGATGACCTACAAGGTCCCTTCCAATCCAGTTATTCTAATAAAAAGGGAATGTATAGATCAAGTGAAGTCCTATCTATACTTAGGACTTGTTTGCAGAGAAACAGCTTCCTGGCTTTCACATGGGAAGAGGGGTTCTACAGCCTGTGCCAACCCCGTAAGGCAGCTCCCCAACCATAGCTACCTGGCTTCTCTTATTCCTATCGTAAAGGTACATAACAGCAGAACAACCCCAATGATTTGGGGCAAAGAACAAACCAGGATGGGGCTGTTAGCACCACAATGCCAAGCACTTGGCAGCCTATCTCAATAGTTTTATGGAGATACCAGATGGCAGAGGGGACAGAAAATGGCCACATCTGTTTCCTAAAGAATCATCTCTTTACATCCCATGTTGCTTTTGACAATAAAATGGGCAGCATGCAACTTAAACGAACAAACAAATAAATACATAAACATGTTGGATACCACTAAATCAGCTGAAAACAGTGTTCCACATTATAGCATCCGAAGGACTCCTTGGTCAACAGTTCTGAAGCCTCCCAAGGAGTCTAAGGAACTATAGCTATAAGGGTTCTACTCCCTAAATTTAATTCTCAGTGAAAGTCATCCACCTTGTTGACCAGGCTTAGCCCTCTTGAAATGAGTCTTAAAGCTAAGGAAAACATTGAAAATAATGCCACTATTTTCCCCACTTTGTTGAGCAACTTTAGCCGTGAAAGAACATCTTGGTTGATAATCAGTCTCTCTCTTTCAACACTCCCCAGTTGCTCTTTGATGGGGTCCTCCTTGGGGAGAAACACCCAGCTTGTGATGGTCAGATCTGCTGTGATATCCCCATTTTGGTCCAAGTACAGTTTAAACTGGGAAATGTTGCAAAACTCATTCTTCTCCAGAAAGGGGTGGAACTGGAACAGAAACATGCAGGAATTTTAAAAGTAGAAAACTTGGTTTCTTATACCACATGGTCTTTTCACATTTGAATCTTTCTTCTAGAGTTGTCTAACTTCCAAATCAAGTCAGACCTGCCCCAGTCAGGTCCCCTAGGAAAGAAATACCCTGGACTCCATTTCAGTGAAGTGAAAGGTTCTTTTACTAAAGGTTGCTGGTTGCAGTAAAGTCAGGTTAGAACTAATTTTCCCACATGAAAGGTTACAAACCTTTCCCTTCACACCAGCCCTCCCCCCTTGACCAGGGAACTGGGAACTACCAGAAGTACAAACTGGATTTTGAAAAGGCAGATGAACTAGAGATCAAATTGTTAACATTCTCTGGATTATGGAGAAAGCAAGGGAGTTCCAGAAAAACCTCTACATCTGCTTCATTCACTACACTAAAGCCTTTGATTGTGTGGATCACAACAAACTTTGGGTGAATATAAAAGGGGGGGGGAATGACATTGCCATAGGTGTATACTATAGGCCACCCAACCAAACAGAGGAAATAGATGAACTTTTTGCTAGTCAGTTAACTAAGGTATGTAGGAAGCACATCACAATAGTAATGGGGGACTTTAATTATCCTGACATCAACTGGGAGACAAACTCTGCACCAATTGGAAGATAAAAAAGATTCCTGACAAACCTAGCAGACATCTTTGTCTCCCAAAAAGTAGAGAAGGGAACTAGGGGATCAGCCATATTGGACTTAATTCTCACTAACAGAGATGAAATGATAGAAGGTGTTGATATCACAGGAACCTTGGGGGGGAGTGACCATGCAATATTGGAATTCAATGCAAGCACAAGTAATAGAACACAGTCAAACTCTTGGACTTTAAGAGAGCTAATTGCAACAAACATAGAGAGAGCTTGGGAAGGATTCGATGGATGAGAATCCTCAAGGAGAAAACAACTCAAGAAGCTTGGGAAATTTTGAAAAGTGAGATTATAAAATCCCAGTCTAGCACAATACCAACGAAGAAGAAAAATAACAGCTCTCAAAAGAAACCAGCATGGCTGCATAAAGAACTTTCTGATAAATTGAAAGACAAAAAGGACAAGTATAAAAAGTGGAAAGGGGGGCATATAACTAAGGCAGAATATCAGCAAATAGCCCGAGCCTGCAAAGTTGGAATGAGGAAAGCTAGGGCTCCAAATGAACTAAGGCTTGCAACCAAAGTCAAAAATAACAAAAAAAGCTTCTTTCAACATGTAAAAAACAAGAAAAAAGTTAAGGAAATGATTGGTCCACTAGTGGGTGAAAGTGGCAAGAAGGTGACAAGCAACAGGGAGAAAGCAGAACTACTCAACTTGTTTTTTGCATCCGTATTTACACAAAGGGAAAAAACAGTACTGTAAAAAACATATTAGAAACACGTTAAGATACGCAAGAAAACGGTAAGTGAGCACCTGTCCACCCTAGATGAGTTCAAATTGCCAGGACCAGATGTATTACACCCCAAGGTTCTCAAGGAACTGGCAGATGTGATCTCAGAACCATTGAACTATATTTTTCAAAGATCCTGGAGCACTGGGGAACTACCAGAGGACTGGAAAAGAGCTGATGTAGTTTCCATCTTCAAAAAAGGAAAAAAAATGGATCCAGGAAATTACAGATCTATCAGCCTGACCTCAATACCTGGGAAGATTCTGGAAAAGATAATCAAACAACGAATCAGCGAACACCTAGAGGCAAACAAAATCACTACTAAAAGCCAACATGGGTTTGTCAAAAACAGATCATGCCAGACAAACCTTATTGCATTATTTGACCAAGTGACAAAATTAGTGGATCAGAGGAATGCTGTGGATATAATTTACTTGGACTTCAGTAAGGCATTTGATAAAGTAGATCACAACCTACTACTCGATAAGATAGAAAAATGTGGGTTAGACAGCATCACCACGAGATGGATTCGTAACTGGCTGACCAGCCGAACTCAGCGTGTGGTCCTCAATGGAACCGCATCTACATGGAGGGAAGTGTGTAGTGGGGTGCCCCAGGGCTCTGTTCTGGGCCCAGTGCTCTTCAACATCTTCATCAACGATTTGGATGAGGGGATAGATGGGGAAATCATCAAATTTGCGGATGACACCAAGCTGGCAGGAATAGCCAACACTCCAGAAGACAGGCTTAAGATACAGGAGGACCTGGACAGTCTTGAACACTGGGCGCTATCTAACAAAATGAAATTCAATGGTGAAAAAAGTAAGGTTCTACATTTAGGCAAGAAAAACCAAATGTACAGGTACAGTATAGGTGGTACCTTGCTCAGTAGTTGCAACTGTAAGAGAGATAATAATAATAATAATAATAATAATAATAATAATAATAATAATAATAATAATAATAATAATAATAATAATAATAATAATAATAATAATAATAATAATAATAATAATAACAACAACAACAACAACAACAACAACAAACAACAACAATAATAATAATAATAATAATAATTAATAAATAATAATAATAATAATAATAATAATAATAATAATATAATAATAATAATAATAATAATAATAATAATAATAATAATAATAATAATAATAATAATAATAATAATAATAATAATAATAATAATAATGTTGGAAGGGACCTTGGCGGTCATCTAGTCCAACCCCCTGCTCAGGCAGGAAACCCTATACCATTTCAGACAAATGGCTGTCCAGTCTCTTCTTAAAAACTTCAAGTGTTGGAGCATTCACCGCTTCTGGAGGCAGGTTGTTCCACTGGTTAATTGTTCTAACTGTTTCTCCTTAGTTCTAAGTTGCTTCTCTCCTTGATTAGTTTCCATCCGTTGCTTCTTGTCCTGCCTTCAGGCGCCTTGGAAAATAGCTTGACTCCCTCTTTGTGGCAGC
The DNA here is from genome assembly GCA_023970755.1 of Azemiops feae. NCBI lineage: Eukaryota > Metazoa > Chordata > Lepidosauria > Squamata > Viperidae > Azemiops > Azemiops feae. Next base: position 400,781 of record JALGBA010001365.1, read on the forward strand.
TCCTGAGATATTGGAACACTGCTATCATGTCCCCCCTCGTCCTTCTCTTCATTAAACTAGACATACCCAATTCCAGCAACCGTTCCTTAAATGCTTTAGCCTCCAGTCCCCTAATCATCTTTGTTGTTCTTCTCTGTACTCTTTCTAGAGTCTCAACGTCTTTTTTACATCGTGGTGACCAAAACTGGATGCAGTATTCCAAGTGTGGCCTTACCAAGGCATTGTAAAGTGGTATTAATACTTCACGTGATCTTGATTCTATCCCTCTGCTAATGCAGCCTAGCACTGCTGGCTCATATTTAAGTGATTGTCCACTAGGACTCCGAGGTCCCTTTCACAGTTACTGCTATTGAGCAAGGTACCCCCTATACTATACCTGTACATTTGGTTTTTTTGCCTAAATGTAGAACCTTGCTTTTTTCACCATTGAATTTCATTTTGTTAGATAGCGCCCAGTGTTCAAGTCTGTCCAGATCCTCCTGTATCTTAAGCCTGTCTTCTGCAGTGTTGACTATTCCTGCCAGCTTCGTGTCGTCTGCAAATTTGATGATTTCCCCATCTATCCCCTCGTCCAAATCGTTGATGAAGATGTTGAAGAGCACTGGGCCCAGAACAGAGCCCTGGGGCACCCCACTACATACTTCCCTTCATGTAGATGCGGTTCCATTGAGGACCACATCCTGAGTACGGCCGGTCAGCCAGCTACGGATCCATCTCGTGGTGATGCTGTCTAACCCACATTTTTCTATCTTATCGAGTAGTAGGTTGTGATCTACTTTATCAAATGCCTTACTGAAGTCCAAGTAAATTATATCCACAGCATTCCTCTGATCCACTAATTTTGACATTTGGTCAAGGAATGCAATAAGATTTGTCTGGCATGATCTGTTTTTGACAAACCCATGTTGGCTTTTAGTAATGACTTTGTTTGCCTCTAGGTGTTCGCTGATTCGTTGTTTGATTATCTTTTCCAGAATCTTCCCAGGTATTGAGGTCAGGCTGATAGGTCTGTAGTTTCCTGGGTCCATTTCTTTTCCTTTTTTGAAGATGGGAACTACATCAGTTCTTTTCCAGTCCTCCGGTAGTTCCCCAGTGCTCCAGGATCTTTGAAAAATATAGTTCAATGGTTCTGAGATCACATCTGCCAGTTCCTTGAGAACCCTGGTGTGTAATCCACCTGGTCCTGGTGATTTGAACTCGTCTAGGCTGGACAGGTGCTCACTTACTGTTTTCTTGCCTATCTTAACTTGCGTTTCTATTCTGTTTTTTATGGCACTGTTTTTGGTAGGTTGGTCTGTTTTTTCCCTTTGTGTAAAGATAGATGCAAAAAACGAGTTAAATAGTTCTGCTTTCTCCCTGATGCTTGTCACCTTCTTGCCACTTTCACCCACTAGTGGACCAATCATTTCCTTAACTTTTTTCTTGTTTTTTACATGTTGAAAGAAGCTTTTTTTGTTATTTTTGACTTTGGTCGCAAGCCTTAGTTCATTTTGAGCCTTAGCTTTCCTCAATTCATCTTTGCAGGCTTGGGCTATTTGCTGATATTCTGACTTAATTATGTGCCCCTCTTTCCACTTTCTATACTTGTCCTTTTTATCTTTCAATTTACCAGAGAGTTCTTTATGCAGCCATGCTGGTTTCTTTTGAGAGCTGTTATTTTTCCTCTTTATTGGTATTGTGCTAGACTGGGCTTTTATTATCTCACTTTTCAAAATTTCCCAAGCTTCTTGAGTTGTTTTCCCCTTGAGGATTCTTATCCATGGAATCCTTCCCAAGCCCTCTCTAAGTTTATTGAAATTAGCTCTCTTAAAGTCCAAGACTCTAGTTTGACTGTGTTCTATTGCTTGTGCTTCCATAATGTTGAATTCCAATATTGCATGATCACTTCCTTCCAAGGTTCCTGTGGCTTCAACACCTTCTATCATTTCATCTCTGTTAGTGAGAATTAGATCCAAAATGGCTAATCCCCTAGTTCCCTTCTCTACTTTTTGGGAGACAAAGTTGTCTGATAGGTTTGCAAGGAATCTGTTTGATCTTCCACTTGGTGCAGAGTTTGTCTCCCAGTTGATGTCAGGGTAGTTAAAGTCCCCCATTACTATTGTGATGTGCTTCCTACATACCTTAGTTAACTGACTAGCAAAAAGTTCATCTATTTCCTCTGTTTGGTTGGGTGGCCTCTAGTATACACCTATGGCAATGTCATTTTCCCCCCTTTTATATTGACCCAAATGCATTCAAGACAGTTTTCATCATTGTTGTGCTCTATTTCTGTAGAGATGTAGTTATTTCTTACATATAGAGCAACTCCGCCTCCTCTTTTATTTGGTCTGTTTCTTTTAAATAATTTAAATCCCTTTAGCTGTGTGTTCCATTTGTGGGTTTCATCCCACCATGTTTCCGTAATGGCAACAATATCATATCTGCCCTCATTAACCTGAATTTCTAGTTCACCCTGTTTGCTGTTCATACTCTGTGCGTTGGTGTATATACATTTGAGTCCTTTATGACTGACCCTGTGTTTACTTTCTACATAACCTGTGTGGTGCATGAGTTCCCCTATTGTCTTACCACCTATTTGGTTAGTGCACTTTGTGTGGCACTCTCTATTAGAAGCTTGATTTTGCTTGACAGCAAGGTTGATATTCTTGTCCACACACACATCTATGTTACATGCACTGATAGCCCTATAGTTTTTAGATTTCCGGGGACAGGGATGTTCTGTATCAATTAATTCACTGTCCCTGCTGTTTAGTTTAAATATTCCTCCAGAAAATCTGTGAATTTATAGCCAAGTAACTCAGTCCCTTTCTTTGATGGATGCAAACCATCTCTTTTGTACATTTTTTCATTGGACCAGCTACAGACATTGTGACTAATATATCCAAAGCCTTCCCTTTTCCACCACTCCTTTAGCCACATATTGAATTGTGCTATACGCTGGCTTTTTCCATTTTGCTCCTTATATACTGGTAAAACTTCTGAAAAAGTAAGCCTGCAGCCTATTCTGCTAAGTTCCTGCCCCAAGCTCTGAAAATCGTTCTGCACAGAGAGTACATCTTTTTGGGACAGATCGTTAGTGCCAAGATGTACAATAGCCTCCACATCACAGTCCTTGCTGGCATTCTTGATTATTTTAGAAATACGCTTCTTGTCCCTACTGGCAGTAGCACCTGGAAGACACCTGACCTCTTTGGAAACCACTGTGTCCTTTCCTAAATTCACATCCCTTATAATTGAATCACCTACCAGAAGGTGGCTTCTCTTTTTGGATGCCTTTCTGTTCTTGCATGACTGATATGTAATACCTGATTCACACTTCTCCCTGTCAAAAACAAGTTCTTCATCTCGGACCATGATCCCCTGCTTATTTGAGTTATCATCACAAATACCTTTACCTGTCTCCTTAATGTCCCTATTAAGGTCAGCAAGGGCATTGTATCTGTTGTGCAGGGACACAGATCTTGGAGTCCTAGTGGACAATCACTTAAATATGAGCCAGCGTGCTGCAAGCTGCCAAAAAAGCCAACACAGTGCTAGGCTGCATTAATAGAGGGATAGAATCAAGATCATGTGAAGTGTTAATATCACTCTACAATGCCTTGGTAAGGCCACACTTGGAATACTGCATCCAGTTTTAGTCATCACAATATAAAAACAATGTTGAGACTCTAGAAAGAGTACAGAGAAGAGCAACAAAGATGATCAGGGGACTGGAGGTTGAAACATATAAGGAACGGTTGCTGGAATTGGGAATGTCTAGTCTAATGAAGAGAAGGACAAGGGGTGACATGATAGCAGTGTTCCAATATCTCAGGGGCTGCCACAAAGAAGAGGGAGTCAAGCTATTCTCCAAAGCACCTGAGGGCAAGACAAGAAGCAATGGATGGAAACTAACCAAAGAGAGAAGCAACCTAGAACTAAGGAGAAATTTTCTGACAGTTAGAACAATTAATCAGTGGAACAACCTGCCTCCAGAAGCTGTGAACGCTCCAAAAACTGGAAGTTTTTAAGAAGAGACTGGACAGCCATTTGTCTGAAATGGTATAGGGTTTCCTGCCTGAGCAGGGGGTTGGACTAAATGACCTCCAAGGTCTCTTCCAACTTTATTATTATTATAAACTTTTGCCAGTTCTTAAACAGAGGTGAGTAACAGACCACCTCACCTGTCTCCTGAGAAACCTGAATGCGGGTCAAGAAGTAACAGTTAGAACCGGACATGGAACAATGGTTGGTTCAAAATAGGGAAAGGAGTCCGACAAGGCTGTAAATTGTCACCCTGCTTATTTAAGTGCAGAGTCCATCATGCAAAATGTCAGAGTCCATCATTTTGGACTATGTGCAGAGTCCATCATGCAAAATGTCAGGCTGGATGAATGACAAGCTGGAATTAAGATTGCCTGGAGAAATATCAACAACCTCAGATAGGCAGACAATATGACTCTAATGACAGAAAATGAAGAGAAGCTAAAGAGCCTCTTGATGAGGGTGACAGAGGAGAGTGCAAAAGTTGGCTTGAAACTCAACATTAAGAAACAAAGACTATGGCATCTGATCCCATCACTTCCTGGCAAACAGAAGGGGAAGAAGTGGAAGCAATGACAGATTTTATTTTCTTGGCCTCCAAGATCACTGCAGCCATGAAATTAAAAGATGCCTGCTCCTTGGAAGGAAAGTTGTGGCAAACCTAGACAGCATACCAAAAGCCAGAGACATCACCTTGCCCGCAAAGGTCCATATAGTCAAAGCTTCCTATCTCTCCTTCTCCTTTGGATTCCTTCTCCAAAGGAATTAGGTTGATAGATCCTGGTTGGAATCCCATACCTGCCATGGCTCCAGACTTGGAGCCCCCAACCTCTCTTCACCCTTCCTTCGCCTCCTGATTTGGGAGAAATATGCAGCATTCAAGGCATGGGCCAGAGTCCTCATGACTTTATAAAAAGACCCATCACTTTTGACCCGTTTTCTGTTTCTTTTCTCTTTTGTCTCCAGTGGTGCTTTCTGGGTGCATCTTCTCCGGCCTTTGACAGAAAAGATGTGCTTTGAAAAAGAACAGCGAAAATACTGATCTTGAAACTGGTGATCTGCAAAGAAATAGGCATCAAAGGCATCACCTTGTGGCCTTTTTTTCACTTGAGGAAGAAAGCTCCAAATACTGTGCACATATTTCAGAAGTCTGTGCTTGTTCATTTGATATCCTCTCAAGACTGACATGATCCAGACTTTCCCTTCAATGGGTCCTGGCAAATCTTCAAGTATTAAATGGAAAGAACGGAGTCTCTCCACAAGGGGAACATTTTCTATGAAGTGAACAAAGACACTGACTTGTCTCCACATAGGGAGGGCTTCCCTGAGGGCTGTGGTATGATGAGTTGTTGAGAATCGTTGTGATATAACTACACAAATTCCATTCCTGACAAGCACAGGAATGAAAGTTCTCATGAAATTCTCTCCCTTCTCTGTGTCTGAAGCAAAGAGGCCAATCAGGGTCCATCTGAAATGGAGGAGCAGTTGGACAATTGCTGGGTACTGGATCCCTTCTTTGGGGAGCATCTGGTGGGAAAAGGGAAATTGATTTTTATCGCGCAGAGCCTCTGAAGCAGTTTCAATACTGATCTGAAAAAGTACGGAACAATGCTGTTATTTTGGGAGCCAGATCAAGTCCTAAATATTTGTTTTTAATAAATCTAACTTGGTTCTCATGAATATATTAGAATAATTTATTGTTGATTAGCCATTAGGCCATATCAAGATAAAGAATATAAAACAGAATACTAACAAGACCATATGTAAAAATAGAAAAAAATAATTTAGGTAAAAAAACCAAGAATAAAAACTGCAAATTATATTTCTGTTTTCACCTCTACAATATACCACAATCAGACCATAAATATAGATTTCAACTGAAACATTTTGTTCAAATAAGAGGCCATATTATATATTATTTTTCAGTTATGAACACACAGGAAATAAGTTGTTTACATGTTTACATCCCAATATTTCATTTGTCTAATGTGTGATCCAAGATACTGATCTCTCTCTTTATTACACAACTGACATTGAAATAATAGATGTGTTGTATCTTATATCTCTGGGGCTCTGCAAACAAGTCTGTTCATTTTAAGGAACTTGGTGAACAATTGTGTCCAGGTGCTCATATCTTACTCAAGTAAATACCACCCTAAGCATATTTGCATTGAAATTCTGAACAATTTGAAGGTCTGTTTGAAGCAGCTCATCCATTTCAATATGCCAGACTTACTGAGGATGGCTATATCTTTCTCTGCTTGAATATTCTGGATTCTTCATGATAGGATATGCCTCTTTCAATCCTTCCCCCTCCCCACTGTGGATCCCAATCCACAGCCATGATAGCAACAACAGCCATGGTGAATAGCAGCTCTTGAATTCCATAGACAAGATCTATTGCACTTCCATCAATACACCACTCATTTTACCAGATAGAAAAAAGCATACACAAACCTGGGGGACTTTGTAGATGCCCACTAATGTTGACATCTGGATGGAGATGTCCCTGGTAGCTACATCCAGAAGAGCCAAAATGTTGTCCTTCCTTCCACAGCTGTAATTGGGGACATTGGCTTCTCCAATAGAGAGCATGTCTAGCAAGGCATCTGAAGTGCCAAGTGTGTTCAAGTAGTTATCATGGATGTTGTAGCCCAATGTGAGATTGCACAGGAGCTGGGGAGTCTTGTTGATCAGTTGAATGGCAAAAATATAGGACAGCATTTTCAAATGACCAATAGAGAAACTCCTGTAAAAAAAAGTTCATTATCATCATCATGAACCGAAACAACAAAATAACTTTCTCAATTTAATCCTCTTTGTCTCCACAAGCTTACTAAGTCTTAAGATAACACTGATCCAAAACCAGAGGCAAAAGATAGTCACCTATCACTGTGTAATTTTAATTAGTGTTGAGAAAATAGGATGGAGATAGTCCTCCACAAGGGTTAAGAATCACAAATGCACTATTAGTTGTTGAAGTAATAATTTTATCTGCCCACTTTATCTGCCCACTAAATCATTGAACCATGAAACTAGAAGCATCATAAAAGGACAGGATAAGTGCAAAAATTTAGCAATTAAAAAAAAGTCACTTTCTTCTATAAGGCTCAGGAATTCTATATCAGTAAAAATATGGAACTGGGCTGGGCTGAGGCAACTACAACCGTTTCAATCACTACTTTAAACAAAAGTTAGTATTCAAGTGATGAACTCAAGAAGAGAGGAAAATAATCTGGTGCTGCTACAGGTTTTGTTCTGCCCCATCTTTGGATTTGAGTCTCTTCCATAAAATACAACAAAACAGAGAAGCCATGGACATCCAAATGATTCAGGAAATTAGACAGGTCCTGCAATATAGAAGTATATTAAATAAGAAGAAAAGAAGTGTTAGAAGCAAAAAAGGAGGGAGTGTAACTCTATCACAATGAATGACGCACAAGTCAAGCTGACTGCAAGGGGCCATGTTGAAAGACAATATTGTACGCAATATTCTTGTTGCACTGCTGACTATACTGATGAGATGGTCTCCTCTCCTGTAATAGTTCCATGGTCGTTTTCCATCCTGATGCTCGAAATTCAATGGGCACTTCAGTCTAAGCTTCCCAGAGACTGGCTGGGCCAAAAGCAGCAAGAGAAGCAGAAGCAGGAGGTCCATAATTCATGGGGTGAGTCAATCCCCTTCTTGTTTCTAAACATGAGTGAGATTTGTAAGAATTCAAAGCACTCACTCGATCAAATCATTGCTGAATCAAAGCACTGATTCAGGCAGAGGCAAGCCGAGCATCATCTGGAAAGGAGAGAAAAGTGCATTCAAGAGCACAGACCCTGCCTCTCCCAAAACCTGAGTCACACACAACATGGCCTGGGGCATTTATCCTTTCCTGATGCAGGATCCCTTCCATGTTGCTTCAGCCTGATGTTTTCATCAAAGGCAAAGAGGTGCCGACCAAGATTTGACAATTGCAGTGAGAGCCAACTTCTCCTCCTGGGATCCTGAACTTCTTCTGGGGTCCACATGCAGACAAGAGGCTAGAGAAAAGCATGTTAGTGAAAAATTACACATACACGCCTTGGGACACTAGAGGTTGTAGTCCTTCCTGTTTGGACACATCCAGAAAGTGATGCTGGAGGAAGACAGCTCAATCACAAGGGAATTGACTCCTGCTGTCCTTCAATCTGGTCTCTTGTCTCCAGAGACTGTTGGGGAAGATCAACCAATCTAGGTTGGTGACACTTAACTCTAGTGTTGCCTGTTTTGCAATACCAAGGAAGCCATTAGTATTTTTCAATATGCCTAATGTTAAGAGTAGGGCCTGTTTGGGGTTTTCTTTTATATCAGAAATCTTTATATGAATCCTAAATTAGAGCTGATTTTAAAATTGCTTGTGCTTGAAGTAAAATTTCATTTCCATCTTTTCTAACAATATCATTTTTGAATGAGACCTGATTAAGTTGAAAGAAAGTGACGGCATATGGACCATATTGTTGGGTAAATAGGGACAAAGTTATAAAATGTGTACATTTTTTTTCTTTTCCCTGGCACTTTCTGTGTTGTTTTTCTTTATTTTTTGAAGCTTCTTGGTTTGTTTAATGAAGAGTGAATCGAGATCATGGAAGTGCCCACAGCACAGTGCATGGTGTGATCTGATTTCTTGCCGCATTTGATTTCCCTTCTTATGTTTGTGTGGATGTGCTTTGTGGGATCAGACATTCCCAACTCTGGGGCTATGTGTGAACCCCTTCCCCAAAAGGCCCCCAAGTGCTTTGAAGGTGCAGCTGGGACTCCCTGTGTTCCTGGTTTATCTGGGTCGGTTGTTGAGGGGACATCAATATGAACTCCTTGGCCTGTTCTCATCTGTAGTACATTAAAGGTTCTCAGGAGGCAAAAACATTTTCCCCGGTCTAGTATGTTATGTGAATATGATCCTTGTAGGAAGAAAAGTATCCCCAGATTATTTCAGTTGATTGTTGTCCCCAATTCGGGTCTGAGCCTGGCACCGAAGCCGGTGAAGGAGACCAGACATGAGGTGCAGGTTTTGTTTCCTTTTATTGAAGCACTCCAAGATTCACTGACCCATCAGCCAACAGGTTCAAACTCAGAAAAAAACCATAGTTAAAAGTTGAAAGGGTGAATGGAAACATTGGTGAAGTGACTAGGTTAAGCGGGTTGTATGGATATGACCAGATGTCAGAACCCATTCCTATTTCATTTCTATCTATTCCCTCTGACCTAAAGACAAATCTCACCTTTACCTGGGTTCTGCCATACTTCCAAGGGGGAGGGGGGATGTGCTTGCGGGGTTATTGCTTTTCTTTCATCTATTCGCTACAATGTAACCTTTTGCTTCATTTATTGCTTCTGTGTCCACTGCCCCACTACAATGTAACAATTTGCTTCCTGCACTGTATCTCCCTCTGAACTTTCTTCTCCCTAACTTGTCAGCTAGGAAAAGGGGGGGAGAGAGAAATACAACCTCTGGTGCCTGGCTTATTTCTCCGTTCCCAAAAGAAGGTGTGAAGAGCTGCTTGAACATCACGCTGCAACCAGAGCCACACCGATGTTATCTCACCTTTCCCAAGATGGACTTAACACCTGGGGATTTCCCGGTTTTGAACCGGCTGGATGAACTGTGGGGTGAGGTTTGCTTGGGGACACTTTAAAGTATCGATCTGTAAAGGAATCCCTCAGATCCTGTCTATTATGCCTGCTATCAACTACTCTTAATAAAAGTTCCTGTTGGAGGAAACTGTCTCCAAGAGTTCTGCTTTCTTAAGATGTGGGATTGAAGTGGGTCCTTACATTAGACAGGATCTGCAGTAATAGTCAACCTGGAAGGAAGACCCTTACCGGGGAGACTTTGCAAAAACTACAATGTCAGATGACGGGGCAGGGAAGGAAGAACCCACCCTGAAAGGGGAGCCCTCCTTCCGGCAGGGACCATGCCAGTTGTTGGGATTCGAGACATCAGACTCCTCAGAAGAAGAAGTGGTGGAAACGTACGACCACCAACCTCAGTGGTCGATGGGCATTGGCAAGAAAAATGAGTGGGAAAAGGAATCGAGGAAGGTGACTCTGAGGCGGGGCAACTACCAACCCGGATGGAAGCAAGAGATGGAGAAAGCCCTGCACCTTAGCGAAGAGGAAGGAGGTCGTGAGCAGCACTCGAACTGGATCCTAGAGATAGCTATTGACCTAATGAAAAGAACCCTCAGCTCTCTCGTGGAGGAGAATCCCGAACCCCAGGGCCGCACCAACACCTTGGGCTGCAACCACAGAGACACAGAGGGGGACTCAGAAACTGTAACCCTGGGGATGTCTGTGGAGACAGCAGCTACCATTTCAGCAGCCCCCATTCCCCACCGACCCACAGATGGCGATCAGGATGGGAGACAATACCATCGGCAGCGAAGGCACCGATCCATCCAAAGATTCCCGCCGCTGGACGCGAAATTCAAGGGGGAGTTGCAACGCTTGGAGTTCTTCCTAACCCAAGTCCTAACCCAAGTCCTTAGCTATATGGAAGAATACGGGTGAGATATTCCCAGCGACAAAGCCCGTATCCATATTGTGCAATCCGCTGTCAACGTTCCGACTAATGAAACACTTCAAAGAACTTCCAGGCATTGTTTCTCCTAAAAAGTCGTGAAACAAAGTGTCGGCACAGCGTGATGGATGTCAAGATCTGAATTCCCCTCCCCCTGAGCACATAATATTCCAGCATATTCCCCTCCTCTAATTTGCAATCATAAATCACGTTGTCCAATTAGTTTGAAGGGCAAAGTTTCCCTTCTGTTCTGTAGCCCGCGGTTTCTTATCTTAACTAATCCCCACACACATTCTTTCTCCTCCCCTCCCAGCATCATCTAATTTAACTCTAAAAATACCACACAGCTTATACAGAGAGTGGCTACCTCTTCATATTTTGTCAAAGCAAGAACATCCAATATTAGCAGCGTTGACATCCGGCCCCCCTTACAAAAAGGATAGATCCTCTTATGTAAACAAAAGCATTTATCAGGGATTATCTCTTGTTTTGTTGGGGTTTTTCTCATGAAACTTTTTGATGAGTCAGTCAGCCTTCACATCGCTAGATTTCACCCAAGTAGCTTCAGACAGCGAGTACCCCTTCCATTGTACCAGGTACTGCAATTTCCCTTTAAAAATGCTACAGTCAAGAATATGTTTCACTTTATAGTGAGTCTGACCTGCTACTATGAGGGGACTGGGTGCCTTCTTAGGGGGAGGTCTTAAAGTGGAGCCCCAACAAGGTTTTAACAAGTTGCAATGGAAGACAGGGTGAATTCTCCCTAAAAGCCTAGGGAGTTTTAATTCTACTGTGACAGGGTTGATGATCCTTATGATGGGGAAAGGCCCCAAGAATTTTGGTCCTAATTTCTTGCTGGGTAATTTGAGGCGTAAATATTTAGTCGACAGATAAACCTTTTCCCCAACTTAGGATGTTCTTTGGGGAGCCCTCTTTTTATCAGCCTGCTTTTTATAGGTCTTGGAAGTCTTTTTAGCGCAGTTTTCGTGTTTTTCCAAACTTCTTCCCACCCTCTCACCCATTGATCAAGTGTCTGGGAGGCGGAGGGCACCTGAGGGTATTCAGGTATTGGGCTGAACTCTTTTCCTGTGGCTACTCTGAAAGGCGTGTAGCCGGTGCTGCTGTGAACAGAATTATTGTAAGCCACCTCAGTGAAAGGGAGGAGGTCAGTCCAGTTTGTCTGTTGGTAGGAAACGTAGCATCTGAGATATTGCTCCACCATTTTGTTAGTGGATTCTGCAGCTCCATTGGTAGCTGGATGAAAAGCAGACGATAAGCCTTGAGATGATCCAATTAATTTAAGAAAACTCCTCCAAAATTTCGCTGTGAACTGCACCCCTCTGTCCGAAATTATTCACATAGGGGCACCATGCAGCCGGTAGATATGTTTCAGGAACAATTTAGTCAGGCAGGCAGATGGGAGTCCTTTGCAGGCGATGAAATGAGCCTGCTTCGAGAACAGGTCTATCACAGTCCAGATGACAGTGTTTCCTCTACTTTCAGGTAGGTTTATTATAAAGTCCATAGCTATTTCTTCCCATGATTGAGAGGGGTCTGCCACCGGCTGCAGCAACCCGGAGGTTTTCCCTGGAACTCTTTTCATGGTGGTGCATACAGCGCAACTCTTGACATAGTTTTCCACATCCCATTTTAGCCCGGACCACCAAAATTGCCGGCATATGAGGTATAGAGTTTTTAGATATCCAAAGTGTCCAGCCTGTTTTACGTCATGGCTGTTTTAGAGACTTGAGACGTAGGGCTTCAGGCAAATACAGTTTACCCCCCTTGTAAGCCAAACCATCCATACATGTCAGGGAGGTTTTATTGTCTTTGAACCATTGATCAGTGAGGAGCTCTTGTTTTATCTTCTTTGCCCCAGGGCACAGGTCGGCAACCTGTGGCTCCAAAGCCGCATGTGGCTCTTTGAGCCTTCTCCTGTGGCTCCCAGTCTCTTCTGCCATTTGCAGAGAGAGACAGAGAGAAGCACTTGTGCTTCCCTTCTCTCTCTCTCTCTCTCTCTCTCTCTCTCTCTCTCTCTCTCTCTCTCTCTCTCTCTCAAAAAAGAGAGTGGCCTCATCCTGTTCGACGAGCTGACAAACTTACTGGGTGGAGTTCCTCCCTTTGCTGCGTCTCTGCAGGAAGCAGGAAGGGGAGGAGAGAGCTAGCCTGTTGCAGAACAGCTTGAAGCCAGCTTGCCAGGTGAGCAGAAGATCGGAGGGAGGGAGAGAGAGGGGGAGAGAGAAAGAGAGGGAGAGAAAGAGAGAGAGAGGAAAGAGAAAAAGAGAGAGAGAGAGAAGGAGAGGAAAGAGATGGAGAGAGAGGGAGAGAAAGAGAGGAAAGAGAGAGGGAGAGAGAGGGAGAGAGGAGAGAGAGAGGGAGAGGAGAGAAAGAGGGAGATAGAGAAAGAGAAAGAGAGAGAGAAAGAGAGAGGGGGAGAGGGGGAGAGGAGAGAGGGAGGGAGAGGAAAGAGAGAGAGGGAGAGGAAAGAGAGAGAGGGAGAGGAAAGAGAGAGAGAAAGAGAGAGAGGGGAAAGAGAGAAAGAGAGAGGGGGGGAGAGGAAAGAGAGAGAGAGGGAGAGGAAAGAGAGAGGGAGAGGAAAGAGAGAGAGAGAGAAAGAGAGAGGGGGGAAGCGCAAGTGCCTCTCTCTCTTTCTCTATCTCTCTCTCACACACACACACACACCCTGAGTGGTGGAAGAGGATTGGCAGACCAAGAGCAGAAAGAGAGAGAGGGAGAGGGCGGGAGAGAGAGACATATATATATACACACCTATAATAAAGGTAGAAAAGGATATATGCAGTGTTATCTTCATTTTAGATATCAAAAGGGTTTTGCGGCTCCCAGTGTTTTGTTTTCTGTGGGAAACGGGTCCAAGTGGCTCTTTGAGTGTTTTGGGTTGCCTACCCCTGCCCCAGGGTCATCAGGATTAGGGGCCCTGCGAGGCGTGAGTTGGGCAGCAGTTTGTGGACTGCAGATAATTGCCTCGTTAACCTCTTCACGTTCGCTTTTGTATTGGGGCAATCTCGATAGTGCATCAGCTAGGAAATTTTTCCCTCCCGGTATGTATTTTAGAGTGGAGTTGAAATGGTTAAAGTACTATGCCCACAGCACTTGCTTTGGGGACAGTTTGCGAGGAGTTTTCAGTGCTTCTAGATTTTTGTGATCTGTCCATACTTCAAAAGGCACCTTGCTTCCCTCTAGATAGTGTCGCCAGTTTAACAGGCCCCACCTAATTGCGAAGGCCTCTTCACAGATTGCCCATCTCCTCTCGCTTTCAGTGAATTTTTTAGAGGTGTAGGCGCAGGGTTGCAGGACCCCACTTTTGTTCTTTTGAAGTAATACAGCTCCAACTGCCATGTCGCTGGCATCAGCTTGAACTACGAAGGGCTCCCCTGGGCAGGGGTGCTTTAGGACCGGCTCAGCAGCAAATAGTCTTTTTAAATTCTCAAAAGCTGTTTGACATCCCATCGTCCATGCTAGTGTTTGGCTCTGTCGTGGCTTTCCTCCTCCTTTCCCTGTTTTGAGTAGTTCTGTAAGGGGTAGGGCAATCTCGGCAAAGGAGGGGATGAATTGACGATAGAAGTTGGCAAAACCCAAAAAGCTCTGAAGCTGTTTGCGAGTCTTTGGGGGCTGCCATTCAATTATAGTTTTCACTTTGGCTGGGTCCATTTCTATGCCCTCATTGGAAATTCTGTAGCCAAGATAATCTAATCGGGTCTGGTGAAATTCACATTTTGACAATTTGGCATAAAGCTTGGCATTCAATAGTTTCTTTAACACTTCTCTCACCAGCTTTATGTGATCAGTCATATTCGTGCTGTATATCAGGATATCATCAAGATACACCAGAACCCCTTTGTACGAGTGATCATGTAGGACCTCATTAATCAACTGCATGAAGACGGCTGGAGCCCCCTGTAGTCCAAATGGCATGACTTTGAATTAATAGCTCCCCATGGGACAGTTGTAGGCTGTTTTCCACTCGTCTCCCTCCTTTATTCTCACCCGGTAATATGCCTCTCTCAGGTCTAATTTAGTGAAGATACTCCCCTTAGCCAGATGGTTTAATAAGTCCTTTAGGAGGGGGAGGGGGTATTTATTTTCCACACTCACAGCGTTGAGACCCTTATAGTCTATGCAGAGACGAAGAGACCCATCTTTTTTTCTTTGAACAACACAGGGGCTCCCACAGTAGACTTGGCTCGTTCAATGAACCCCCTCGCTAGGTTTTTATTCATGTATCGTTGCATCTCCTCCATTTCGAGGGGGGACATAGCATGCATTCTTGGTCATGGGAGTTTGGCTCCTGGCAACAGTTCAATTGAACAATCATTGGGTCTGTGAGGGGACAGGGTATCGCATTCTTTCTCACTGAATGCTTCCGCCAGGTCCCGGTACTCGCTGGGGATGATCGGCCCGCCTGGTGGCAGTGAGCCATGTGCACTCGCTCATTTGGTGGCCTAAAGTGTCCTGCAATGTCGGTTGAATCAGTGGGAGGTTTAGGCCCTATAGGTAGTCTCACAGTTCTCATTCCTTTCTCCCACCAGATAAACAGTTTCCATTTGTCCAACCAGGCTAATCCTAGGTTCACAGCCTAAGTCATTTTGGGGGCCACCAGGAAGCGAATAAACTCCCAGTGCTCATCTATTTCTAGGCATAGGGGCTCAGTTAATTGCGTGACAAAAGTCCCTCCCATCAGGGAGCCATCGGCTTGCTCAAACCTCACAGGCTTGGAGAGCAGTTTTGCTTGTATATCCAATTTCATGGCAAATGGCAGGCTAATGATGCACTGGGAGCATCCAGAATCAATTAGCATGTTTAAGTCTATTTGTGCCCCCGACTTAGGGATTATAAGTTTGGCGGGCAGTGAAAAAGGCGGGATGTGTCGACTCACCATCGGGTCGTTCTCTCCTTCATCGTCGCTGTCAAAGGAGGATAGAGCGGGGGCAGGTCCACCCGGAGTCCCAGCGTCCTCCTATGTGGGGGATGTGACCTGGGCAACAGGTTCCTGTGTGATCGGGGTGGATTTCTCTCTCATTAGCCGCTGGGCAGGTTTCTTTCTTGCTGCTGGTCCTGGTCTGCTCTGTTGTTGGGGGTAGGGGACTGGACAGTTTGCTGCTCGATGTCGCTCCTGTCCACACCGGAAACACTTAATTGACGGGCGTGCAGGTGGCCTGGGTCTTTCAGCCATCGCAGTAGTTGGAGATTTTCGTGGGGGTGATTGCCGTTCAGGTTGCTCTGGCTTCGGCTCGGGTTCAGGTGGGGGAGGCTTCTTATAGCGGGTGAGCTGAACGTCTAGCCTCACCGCTATCTGGTACCATTCTTGCAGCTGATCAGGTATTGCTCAATAGATACAGGCCTGAGAGAGGTGGTCGTCTAATCCCTCAATGAAGTGATGGATTAGGGATTGCTCAGGCTACTTCTCTATCCGACCTGCTATCTTGCGAAACTCTCATACGTACTCCAGGGCAGGCCTGCTGGCTTGTTTTATTTTGTGGATTTGTTCTCCTGCTTTGAGGCCAATGGATGGGTCCTCAAATCTTTCTCTCAGCCCTAGGAGGAAGAGATGGTGGTCCTCCAATTCAGGGGCTTGCTCATTATATAAATTGTTCAGCCATTCGGATGCTTCTCCCTCTAGGCTGGACGCAATCACATCGACCATAGCGCCTGGGTCTGGGTAGAGATAGGCCCAGCGGTTCAAATGAGAGCGCACTTGGTTGAGGAAGAAATCAGCTTTTCTGGGTCCCCATCGAAGGTTACTCTGAATGGTGGAGCAATTAATAGCTGCTGGGCCCCCCACTGTCTCTGTTGCACCCCCAGTTGCTGCTGGTCCCATCCTGACTGCTGCTGCATGCCCAAGAGTTGCACGTTCAGGGGCTGTGGCCATGCCCCCTGCTGCTGTAGGCCCCTCAGCGGTTGCTGTACATTCGGGGGCGGTGACCAATCTCTGTTGTGAGTCCGTGCCAGCCAGTGGAACTGGCACCTGAGTCCGGGGAATCAGAGGAGGAGGAGGAAGAGGGGTTTGGAGAGCCATCAGAGTCGGAGGGAGGCTCTGATGAGTTACAGGACTCACAATCGGATAAAGAGCCTGGCCCCTCCAATTGTGCTCCGGATGTAACTCAGCTATGTGGGGAAGATGAGTCAGACTCTGAGGACTCACAGCTGGAAGTCATTATAGATGCTTGTAAATGAAGGCAGTTAACTAGAGCAGGTCAGAGGGAGACAATACGGCAACTCCAAGGGAGGAGGAGAAGGCATTGAGAAGCCATGCCTTGGGGCTGTTTAATAAAAAGGGAAGGTGTGGGCGGTGCTGGTTGATGAAGGCAACTGTTGCAAAGTACTTCATGGGATCATGTTCTGTTGGTATTGCCGGTGACTAATTCTCTGTTTTGCATTGTGTTTCGTGTGGACAATTTCCTCCATTTGGATTTTGTTGCTTTTGTTTTTGGACCACTTGGCAGGTTTGTTACCAATATTAAAAGGGGATTTGTTTTCTTCTGAGTCTCCAGCCTATCTCTCAAAAGGGGTTTTGTCCTTGTGCATTTAACAAGGACGGCCATAGGCTGGGACAGAACAATCTCCTTGCTGTGGTTGTCCTCCCACCAACTGCTGATCTCCTGGCTTCTGCACCACCCTAAGCTATTGCAAGGCCTCTATTAACTGTGCCAAGCTTAGAGGTTGCTGACCATCCACCTGCGGGGGATGCCAATCTCCCCATTGCTGCAGAGGCCTCAGACTGGGGTTCCCTCTCTCTGTAGGGCTGGAGGCCCTGGCAGGGGAAGACAGGGTCTGGAAGGCTGTCTGATCTGCAATGGAGGGGCTGTAGGCTCCTTTCATCAGGAGTTGATTTCTGCTTCTCATCTCTAGCTTTTCAAATCTTTCCAGTGACTCACCCGAATCTTCAGTGGCAGACTATCTGGTAGCTCTCCACCGGACTGCTTTTGAAGCCTTTGAAGGTGGCAAGGCAGTCTCAAGGCATCTGGAGTCTCCACTGGGCTGGGTCCGGGCTGACAGCCAGATCAGCTCTTCTAGCTGCAAAAACTCATCCTCCCACAGCATGCTGTCTGTTGCTTCTCCTCTGGGGTATCAGCAGCTGCCAGGTCACCGCCTTCAAGCAGGTTCTCTTTTGCCATGATGAAATTTCCTCCTGAATCTTTGCCAGCTTCTCTCAAGCCTAGAGACAGCGGCTGGAGTTCAGGACCCCAGGTTGTTTGAAAAGAAGGTAGATCTTGGCATGGATGTCAAGGTTCCAACTAATGAAACACTTCAAAGAACTTCCAGGCATTGTTTCTCCTAAAAAGTCTTTAATCGTGAAACAAAGTGTCGGCACAGAGTGATGGATGCCAAGATCTGAATTCCCCTCCCCCTGAGCACATAATATTCCAGCATATTCCCCTCCTCTAATTTGCAGTTATAAATCACGTTCTCCAATTAGTTTGAAGGGCAAAGTTTCCCTTCTGTTCTGTAGCCCACGGTTTTTTATCTTAACTAATCCCCACACACATTCTTTCTCCTCCCCTCCCAGCATCATCTAATTTAACTCTAAAAATACCACACAGCTTATACAGAGAGTGGCTACCTCTTCATATTTTGTTAAAGCAAGAACATCCAATGTTAGCAGCGTTGACACCACTGTGGATGGGCTGGCCGTGGACTGGATTGTGAACCTTCATGATTCCAACACCCCAGAGCTCTACGACTTCAATCATTTCATGTCCTCTCTGAGAAGGCAATTCGAGGACCTCCTGGCTGATTGAAAGACCTGCGAGAGAATCAAAACAGTGAGGCAGGGCAGACGCCCGGTAGCTGAATATACACAAGAATTCCGGGCCATCGCCAACAAGCTAAACTGGCCAGAAGACATCCTCCTTAGCCATTTTAAAGATGGCCTAAACTACGACCTGTATGATGCTTGCCTGCCTTGAGGGGATCCACGCGAACTCGACGAATTGTACATCCTGGCAGAGGAAGCAGAGATCGACCACTGAAGAGGTACCACCGAGGAAAACCGTGGGGCCGTTTGCCTCCTGAGCCAACGCGCGAGCCAGCAAAACCACCGGCTACAACCAAGAAGTCAACAGGCTGCTTCAAATGCGGGAGAGAGGGGCATCGAGCTGTGGAGTGCCGCTCGAAAGCTCCTCAGCGCAACCCACACCAATCACCGGCCAGGAAATCAGGGAAGTGCCCAGCCAAATCACGAGAAGCCACCATGTGGGCGACAGAGGCTGCGGAGTCCACACCCGCTGCCAAGCATGGGGAGGGAACTCCAGCCTACACTGCAGGGGCGGTGGATACCTTGGATGACAGCTCGGAGGGCGAACCCCTGGTAAGTGGACCCATTGCACCCATCCTCAAGACAGTGACTATATTAGCCCCCTCCATGCCCGAAGCTGTCAAAGTGAAAGCCTTAATAGACTCTGGCTGCACCCGCTGCCTCATTAGCCCGACGCTAGTGGGGAATTTGGGCATCCCAGTGAGGAGGCTGAAACAACCGATCTTGTTTGGCCAGTTAGATGGGTCCATAGCAGGGGGGGAAGCTACCCTAGCCACTTTACCAGTCCACCTATCCCTGGGGAACCACGAGGAAGACATAACGTTTGTAGTGACCCCAGGCATGGAATGCCCAGTGATCCTAAGGCTCGAGTGGCTAAAGAAATGGAACCCCTGGGTAAATTGTAGGACAGCAGAACTCAATTTCCTGAAGGGGGATCATGCAAGCTTAAAACCCCAAGGAGCCCTACCAAACCCATGAGCAAGCATTGGTAGGAGAGGAAAAGGGGCTACCTGAAATACCGGAGGAATACTGAGACCTTGCTGAAGTTTTCAGTGAGGAGCAGGCGGATGAGCTTCCCCCTCACCGACCCACGGACTGTGCCATAGAATTCAAACCCGGGGCAAAACTCCCGAAGCCCAGACTATACTCTATGAGCCCCAAAGAGAAGGAGGAAATGGAAAGATTCATAAATAAAAACCTAGAAAGGGGGTTTATTGAACCTGCCAAGCCCCGGTCCTCTTTAGAGAGAAGAAGGACAGCACTTTGCGTTTGTGTGTGGATTACTGCATCCTGAATGCAATCAGTGAAAGTAACCTATACCCCCTACCCTTCATGAAGGACATGTTGTCCCACCTATTGAAAGGAAGAATTTTCACTAAACTAGACCTAAGGGAAGCATATTACCACATTATGATTAAGGAAGGGGACGAATGGAAAACCACATTTAATTGCCCAATGAGATGCTACCAATTCAAAGTTTTGCCATTTGGACTATAAGGGGCCCCCGCAGTATTTATGCAATTAATCAACGAGGTACTAAGGGAGCACCTGTTTATCTAGATGACATCCTTATCTTCACCGAATCAAAAGAGGAGCATGTCAGCCTCGTCAGAGCGGTTTTAAAGAAACTGCGAGCTGCCCACCTATATGCTAAATTATCGAAATGTGAATTCCAGTACTAGAATGGGCACCACCTCGCACAAGGAAGCAGTTGCAAAGTTTCCTGGGTTTTGCAAACTTTTACCGCCAGTTCATCTCTTCTTTCGCCCAAATAACCCTGCCCCTCACGAACTTACTAAGAATGAAGGGAGAATCCTCAGTGAAACCCAGCCAGCCACTAAAATGGACAATGGAACGCCAAATGGCGTTCGAGAGGTTAAAGAGACTCTTTTCCGCCGAACCCGTACTGAGGCACCCGGACACGGATAAACCTTTCGTAATACAGGCGGACGCAAGTGATGTGGCAGTGGGGGCTGTACTATTACAAGAAAATGACAAAGGGATATTGCAACCGTGCATATTCACGTCCAGGAAACTCACCAAAATGCAACAGCACTGGCCGGTGTGGAAAAAGGAGGCATACGCTGTGAGATGGTCATTACTTATGTGGCGCCAGTTCCTTGAAGGGAATAAAATCCCTTTTCAGTTCTGGACGGACCACAAAAACTTGGAAGCCTTAAAAACACCCAGGAAGCTCACTCCCAAGCAAGCCTGCTGGTCCCAGCATTTTCACCAATTCCGTTTTATGCTCAAACACTTGCCAGGGGGAAAGAACTTCCTCGCAGATGCACTTTCTCGCATGCCCCAATATAACAACATGCGGGCCACCGATTCTAAACTACTCATGCCTGAACCACAACTGGCAGCGCCAGTAACCACCAGAGCCCAAGTTAAAATAAAGCAGCAGCTGGGCAGTCAAACCGGAATCGAATTCCACAAAACGTTAGAAACAGATGAATGGTTCCAGAAAAATAGACATGTGTGCACAATCAAGGACGGACTGCCATGGGTGGAGGAGAAGTTATATATACCAACCACCCAGAGGGTCACTTTCATGCAGCTATGCCATGATACAAAATCAGCAGGGCATTTTGGATTTGTAAAAACATTAGATTTAATTAAAAGGCAATTTTGGTGGCCGCCCATGAAAAAGGACATGGAAAGTTACGTGGCCAGCTGCCCGACTTGCGCAGCTGCTAAGAGGTTGCAAGGGAAATTGCCTGGACTGTTACAAACAGTGGCGAATCTCTCAACCCCCTGGAGGGAAATAGCTATGGATTTTATAGTGGAATTACCAGAAAGCAATGGAAAAACTGTCATCTGGGTGGTTACGGACATGTTTTCCAAACAAGTACACTTTATCCCTTGTCAAAAGATTCCCACCACAAAAACCTTAGCAAAACTATTCGTGCAGCACATCTACAGACTGCATGGGGCAGACTGCATGCATCATATCTGATAGGGGAGTGCAATTTACATCAGAATTTTGGAAGGAATTTTTATCCCTCTTAGAAACCACTCAGGGACTGTCATCTAGTCATCATCCTCAATGCAATTGACAGATGGAACATTCAAACTCAGTACTTGAGCAATATTTAAGATGCTTTATTAATTTCCAGCAAACGAATTGGATGGACCTACTCCCTTTCACAGAAGTTGTGTACAATAACACAGTCCACTGCAGCACAAGCTACACTCCCTTCCAAGTAGCCATCGGTCAAAGTTTCAACCCTATGCCAGAACTAACCCCAAATGAACCGGCAATCCCATCACTGAAAGAATGGATATCACAATTGCAAAACACCTGGCCAGTAGTTAGGAAAGCCTTAGATGAAGCTAGGCAAGCATACAAAGCACAAGCGGATAAAAAAAGAGTCAACCCTATACCATTCACTGTAGGAGAAATGGTATATTTAAAGATAAATAAAGATAAATAACCTTTATTGTCATTTTTATATTGTGGGCACAATGGCACACATAAAAAATGAAATTTAGTTGCCCGCTCTCAAAGTGAAACATATACATGACACACACCTAAACATACTATGTACAACATATATATAGACCCACATCCCTACATATACATAGCAAATAAATATTAAATACTGTCTATCTTGAATATATAACGCAAGGAGGAAGTTTGAGAGTTCGCAAGGTTAATGCTGTATGGAATGAAACTATGGCTGAATCTGGATGTTCTGCTACGGATACCACGAAGCCTCCTCCCAGAAGGTAACAAGGAAAACAGGTCGTGAAGAGGATGTGTAGTGTCCCAGAAAATCTTGCGGACCCTGCTCAAGCAACGCTTCTGTGCTATGTCCTGGATGGTAGGGAGGGAACTGCCAATGATCTTTTCGGCCATCCTCACCACTCTCTGCACTGCCTTCCTGTCTGAAGCAGTGATGCCTCCAAACCAGACTGTGATGCTGTATGACAGGATGCTCTCGATTGTCCCCCTGTAGAAAGTGGTCAGGACAGGGGAAGGAAGATGTGCTTTTCTCATGCGGCGCAGAAAATGCAGGCGCTGCTGTGCCCGCTTCACCAGTTGCTCACTGTTTAGCGACCAAGTCAGCCTACTCGTTAGCTGCACACCCAGGAATTTGATGCTGGTAACCATCTCCACAGGAGAATCATTAATGCACAGAGAAGTGTGGCTGTGCCTGCCTTTTCTGAAATCAACAATGATCTCTTTGGTTTTTCTTGTATTTAAAACTAGGCTGTTTTCTTTACACCAGTTCACCAACCCCTCAACCTCCTTGCAGTAAGCTTCCACCTTGTCATCCTGAATAAGGCCCACTACTGTTGTATCATCTGCGAACTTCACAATATGGTTGGTGGCAAACCTAGCACAGCAGTCATGGGTCAACAGGGTGAACAGCAGCGGACTTAAGACGCAGCCCTGAGGAGAACCTGTGCTCAAGAAAATGGTATTTGAGGTATTTGTTCAAACTCGCACATATTGGGGCCTGTTGGTAAGAAAATCCAGAATCCAGTTGCACAAAGGAGTGTTTAAGCCTAAAAGGCCCAGTTTGTCTACTAGATGCTGGGGAATGATTGTGTTAAACGCCGAACTGAAGTCGACAAACAGCAAACGCACATGAGTATTTCTTTCCTCCAAGTGCTTCAGGCTCAGATGGAGAACGGAAGAAATAGCATCCTCCGTAGAGCGATTTGGTCGGTAGGCAAACTGAAGCGGGTCAAATGCTGGCAGGAGGCTAGATACAATAGTGTCTTTTATCAGCTTCTCAAAGCATTTCATGATGGTGGATGTCAGTGCAACCGGACGGTAATCATTGAGGCCTGTGATTGTGGACTTTTTTGGCACTGGCAAGATGATGGCCATCTTAAAACACGATGGAACCACTGCCTGCTGCAATGAGAGGTTAAAAATATCAGTGAGAACACAAGCCAGCTCATCTGCGCATTCCCTAAGGACACGTCCAGGGATGTTATCTGGGCCTGCTGCTTTCTGAATGTTAACTTTCTGCAGTGTTTTCCGGACAGAGGTGACATCAAAGCTTAGCATTTGCTCGTCAGGATGGGGCACAGCTTTCCTAGCAGGAGTGCTATTTGATGCCTCAAATCTACCAAAAATTGTATTCAGTTTGTTTAGGAAGTCTGTGTCATCCTTGCATCTCGATGGAGTCACCTTGTAATCCGTAATGGCCTGGATTCCTTGCCACATTCACCTGGTGTTTGTTGAAAAAAGTTCTGAATTTTCTGGCAATGGGCTTGCTTTGCACCTTTTATGGCACTTTTCAGATTTGCTCTGGCTTTTCTAAGTGCCAGAATGTCACCAGATTTAAAAGCCACATTCCGTGCTTTCAGCATCTTGCGGACCTCATAAGTCAGCCACGGTTTTTCATTCGCCCTCACAACAAAGCTTTTCAGGACACAGACATCTTCTATGCACTTTTGGATATATGCAGACACCGTGGTGGCATACTCCTCAACATTTGTATGTTGGTTATCAGTAGCTGCTTCCTTAAACATGCCCCAATCTGTACATTCAAAGCAGTCTTGTAATGCTTCTATAGCTCCCTCTGGCCAAATCCTCACCTGCTTTACTGTAGGTTTCACTCTGACTAATAAAGGTTTATATGCTGGAATAAGCAGCACTGAGAGATGGTCAGAGGAGCCCAGGTGAGGGCGGGGGATAGCTTTGAAAGCCTTCTTGATGTTGGAATAAGCAAGATCCAGTGTATTGTCCCCTCTGGTTGCAAAGTCCACATATTGATGGAAATGTGGCAGGGTAGCTTTCAAATCCACTTGGTTAAAGTCTCCCACAGCAATAAATGCACCTTCTGGGTGAGTAGTTTGTAAGTCACTGATGGTATGGTGTAGAACCTTCAGGGCCTCTTCTCTGTTTGCATCAGGGGGGATATACACAGCTGTGATAATGGTAACAGAGAATTCTCTAGGCAGATAGAAGGGTCTGCATTGGATGGTCAGAAGCTCCACATCTGGGGAGCACAGACTTGAAACCACCTTGGCATTATTACACCATCTGTCATTTATATAAAAACAGACACCCCCTCCCCTGGATTTGCCACTAAGAGTAGAACTCCTGTCCAACCGAAATGTTGAAAATCCCATTTGCCTACAAAATACCTAAAATCCCTACAGCCCTGTAAAAAACTTGGTCCAAAATATACAGGACCTTTTCCTATTAAAAGAATCATAAACCAAGTAACAGTAGAATTAGAACTACTCAAAAACCTCAGACAAATACACCCAATTTTTCATTGCAGCTTGCTGAAACGAAACAACAATCGCCCTTACGACCAAAAATCCACCACCACCACCTCCAATCATGGTTGAAGGAGAACAACACTTCGAGATAAAAGAAATCCTAGATTCTAGGAAGTATCATGGGGCAATACCTAGTAGCATGGAAACACCTTCCCTCCTCACAAAACGAGTGGGTCCATAAATGTCACGTCAGAGCACCTAAACTACTAAAGAAGTTTCATACAGAATATCCCAACAAACCAGACTAACCTCTATACCTGTTTTGTTTTCTCTACAGGTGGATCTCTCCTATTTTTAAGGGGGGCAGGATGTCAGAACCCATTCCTATTTCATTTCTACCTATTGCCTCTGACCTAAGACAAATCTCACCTTTCCCTGGGTTCTGCCATACTCCCAAGGGGGAGGGGGGATGTGCTTGCGGGGTTATTGCTTTTCTTTCATCTATTCACTACAATGTAACCTTTTGCTTCGTTTATTTCTTCTGTGTCCGCTGCCCCACTAAAATGTAACAATTTGCTTCCTGCACTGTATCTCCTTCTGAACTTTCTTCTCCCTAACCTGTCAGCTAGGAAAAGGGGGGGGGAGAAATACAACCTCCGGAGCCTGGCTTATTTCTCCGTTCCCAAAAGAAGGTGTGAAGAGCCGCTTGAACATCGTGCTGCAACCAGAGCCGGACCGATGTTATCTCCCTTTTCCCACGATGGACTCAATATCTGGAGATTGGCCAGTTTTGAATCGGCTGGATGAACTGTGGGGTGGGGTTTGCTTGGGGATACTTTAAACTATCAATCTGTAAAGGAATCCCTCAGATCATGTCTAGTATGCCTGCCATCAGCTTCTCCTAATAAAAGTTCCTGATGGAGGAAACCGTCTCCAAGAGTTCTGCTTTCTTAAGATGTGGGATTGAAGTGGGTCCTTACACCAGAGCCAGTTTGTCATTTGTCAGCTGACTGTCTGCCCTAGCACTGCTTAGCCTATCTATTGTTCTTACTTTCTAGGAATAAAATTAAAAACCAATGCTTGGTGTGCGAGCTCTGCTGACTGACAAGGAAAAGAAATATTTTTTTAGAAAAAAGAGGGAAAACTTCTTGATTCCCTGGTACCTTCTAGTGTTCAATGTCCCCCCTTGCCACCAAACATTTAGGGATAAGGTGACATCGGTTTCACCCTCCCCTCCTTGGAGGTCCATCGGCTCTGAGGATCCCCGTCTGTTGGGAAAGAGCCACTGGCCAATTGGGTCTCCTTCTGCAACCCCCTCCCTTCCTGACACCCCAATTTCTCCCTCCTCACCAGCCCTCTCCTATCCCAGACATTCTTGTTTTTCACAAAAGGCAGGGGTTTGTTTTTATTCATAAGTGGGTCCAGTTTCCATTAGACTAAGAAAATGAGAGAGAGGTTAGGAAGACTAGAGAAATAGTAAACTAAGAAATTATATTTTTTTTAATCTCGTGCAGCAGTGGAGGGGCAAAGGCAAATAATCAATAGATTTTCCTGGGCTGTGCACCAATACTGAATCTAATGTAGCTTTAATTAGCTGTCATTTGGTTCAATTGGCCCATCAATTTACTTCTCATGGCCCCGCCTACTTGGCGTAGTCTGGCCCCTATCCTGTCACTCAAAGGCTCCAAACCCTTGAGAAAATTACACAGCTTTTCCATTGAATGACACCCAACTTTGGGGTGGGTTTACTTCCAATATTCCATTGGCCATTGTGACTCGGGAGGATGGGACTGGTAGTCCTATATTTCTGAAAAGCATCAGATTGGGAAAATTTGTCTTAAGTAGTTGCTTGACAAATTTCTCTGCTGAAAATATCAGAGAGTTGGTGTGGATGAGTGATGCTTCTACAGCTTGCAGATTCTGTGACTGGAAACCAAATCACGTATGAGCTTGGGTTGGACTAGAGGACCTCTGGTGCTCCTTTTTTAACTTTGAAGGTTTTTTTATTATTATTATAAGTTTTTATTGATGTTTTAATACAATTCAACCGTGCTTATTCAACAAATGTGTTGTCTGAGTATCATTCACTAAAACAAGTTAAATTCCTAATCCCTAGTTCATTTCTCCAACCATTGATAAAATAAATCCCAAGTTTGAAAATATTCTGTTTCTTCTTTTTCTTTCAACCTCAGAGTAAGTCTGTCCATTTCTGCACAGTCTAGTATTTTTTAAATTATTTCTTCCTCTGGTGGTATATCATCATTATATTGTGTGAATATAATTCTTGCTGCTCTTGTCACATGTATACTTTGTTTATCAATCTTTTCTGGCATTATATCTAATAAAAATAGTTCAGGTTTAAAATCTACATGTTTCCCCAACATCTTTTCTAGCCAAATATGTATTTTTGTCCAATATTTCTTTACTTTTACACAGGTCCACCACACATGATAATAAGTATCTGGTTTATGATTACATTTCCAACATTTATCTGACATATTTCTAAACATTTTTGCTAATCTTCTGGTGGCGCCATCTATAAAACATTTTGTAGAGATTTTCTTTATAAGAAGTTGACATTGTCAATTTCTAATTTCTTTCCCACAGGCTTTGCCATTTCTCTAAATCTATATTGTATCCAAAATTCTTTGTCCATGTTATCATTGTTTCTTTTACTTGTTCGTCTTCCATTTTCAAATTTAATAAAAAGTTATACGTTTTCTTAATTAGTTTTTCATCAGAGGTTAGTAATATCTAATCAAACAAAATCTGCTCATTATAAAATTCGTACAGTTTAACATCTTTTTCATATCTAACTTGCATTTGTAAGTATGCCACCATGATAGATCAATACCCTGATTTTCCATCTCTTGTTTAGATTTTAGATTCCCTTCAGAATTTAGAATATCTCTATATGTCCATATTTTCTCGAAACTAAGTTTGGATGTACAAATGCTTCCATTGTTGAAAGCCATCCTGGAATTTTCAAGTATATTTTACATTTTATTTTTTCCCATGTTAGTGATAATGCGTTTCTTATATAGTGGTTTTGAAAATACTTATGAATTTTATTTTTCCTATACCATAAGAAAGTATGCCAACTGAGTTGTAAATCATGTCCCTCCAAAAATAAAACCCTTTTATTTCTAAGAGTTATCCATTCTTTTACCCATGTTAACACAGATGTTTGATAGTATAAAACCCACTCTGGCAAGCCAAAACCTCCATTTTCCTTAGCTTCTTGTAACATTTTCAATTTGATTCTAGCTTTCTTTCCTTGCCAAATAAATTTCAAAATTAGTGAATTTAAGTCTTCAAAAAATTTTCTTCTCTCTAGTTTTATAGGTATCCTTTGGAATAGAAACAATATTTTTGGTAATATATTCATTTTCACCGTAGCAATTCTTCCTAACATTGACAATTGCAATTTTTTCCATTTTTCCAGGTCCAGTCTTATTTGATTCAGTAATTTTATATAGTTATCTTCTTTTATTGTGCTGTTAGATATATTCCCAAACTTTTTGACAATTTGTAGTTCTATTTTTTCTGACATTTGGTTTTTTTTTTTGCTTATCTGTGAGATTTTTAACTATCACTTTAGGTTTTTTTCTCTGTTTATTTTCAGTCTCTCCATACTGTTCTATCTTTTCCAATAATTTAGGAATCATCTCTAAAGGTTCTTCTAGGATAAATACCAAGTCATCTGCACATGCTTGCAATTTATAAGTTTCACCTTTTATTTCTAGTCTGTATCTTGTCTAATATTTCTACTTAAAATTCCCAAAGTTAAGATAAATAACAATGGAGAAAATGGACATCCTTGTCTTGTACCTTTTCTTATCTCAAAGTTCTCTGTGTAGTCTTCATTTACAATCACTTTCACTGTTTGTTTGTGGTATATTGTTTCAATCATATTTATAAAGTTTTGTCCAAAGTCCACTGTTTTTAGTTGTTGAGTCATAAATTGCCAGGAAACATTATCAAATGCCTTTTGAGCATCTAAAAATACTAGTGCCAGTTGTTTCCCTGTATGCATTTTATAATATTCCAATATGTCCATTATAACTCTTAGGTAATTTTTGATTTGTCTCTTTGGTAGAAATCCATTTTGATCTGGATGTATAAATTCGGTTAGAAATCTTTTCAATCTCTCCGCTATTATTCAGGTAAAAAATTTATAGTCCACATTTAGTAATGATATTGGTCTGTAATTTTTTATCTGTGTCAAATCTGAGTCTTCTTTTGGTATTAAAGTAATATTTGCTTCTGTCCATGTATTTGGGAGTTTAGCCTCCAACAAAAGTTTATTACACACATCTTTCAATGGTGCACTTAGTGTATCTTGTAAGCATTTATACAGCTCTGCTGGTAGCCCATCTGGTCCCAGTGTTTTTTCATTTTTTTGTCTTCTTATAGCCTCTGTCAATTCCATCATTGTTATTTTTTCATTTAACATAATTTTAAAGTTTTCTCAGATTTTTGGTAAATTATTTTTTTCCATATATTGAATCATTTTCTCCCATGAAATTTCTTCTATATCATACAACTTCTCATAGTATTCTTTAAAGTTTTTTCTCCTTCTGTTTTTTAAGTTTATAGGCTAACCATCTTCCTGGTTTATTTACGTTTTCAAAAAAAAATTGTTTTGCTCTTTTAATTTGCTGTGCCAATTTTTCTCATTCCATTAAATTTAATTTATGTTTTATTATTTCCATTTGTTTTTTCAATATTTTCTTTTCTGGATTTATTTGTAGTTTTAATTCTAGTTTTTTAAATTCTTCCCTTAACAGTATATGTTTTTATCTTTTATCTTTGTTTTTTTCCGCCATATATGTTATAGCTACACCTCTAAAATATGCTTTGGCTGTATCCCATACATTTTGTAATGTTGTGTCTTCTTTTTTTATTTTCTTTAAAGAAAACTCCATTTCTTTTGTTGCTAGTTCTATAAATTCTTTTCCTTTTAATATGGATTGGTTCAAGGTCCAGCTTAATTATTTTTTTGTATTCCTTTCCATGTCATTTTTAAAGGATTATGTGCCTAATTCTATCTCAATCTCCTGCATATTGGTCCTTAATTCAGGCGTCATCCAAATCGTATCAATCCTGGACCAAGATTTATGGCTATTCGAATAGAATGTGTATTGTAGTTTTTCTGGATTAGTTTCTCTCCAGATATCTTGTACCCCAATTTCCTCTATCATATTAAAAAAAGTCTTAGGTAGTCCTTTTCTTCCACTTTTTCCTGTTTTGCTACTTTTACAATCTAATATCCCATCTACTATTGCGTTAAAATCTCCTGCTGAACAAATATCTTGGTACTCTATTTCTACTATTTTTCTATGAAAATTTCGATAGAATTCTTCTTGGTGCATATATTACTACCAAAAGTGTTTGTTTTTGATGTAAAAATATTTCTACCATCACAATTCTTCCTACTTCATCTGAATAAATCATTTTAGAGTCTATTGTCTCTTTGACGTATATAGCTACTCCTCTTTTTTTCTGTTGTGCTGATGCATAATAGAGTTTCCCAATTTTGGGGTATTTCAAAAGTTTGCAGTATTGTTTTTTATGTGTGTCTCTTGCAAACAAATTATATCAATATTTATGTCAAGCCCCTGTGGGGTTGCCACTAACGGGAGGGGGGAGGAGGGGACAAGACCATCGGATGGAGGCGTCAGGAGGTAGCAGATTGGACCAGCAGTGACAGCCCTTTCCCTTCCCCGAACCTGTCTGCTGGAAGGGGGACTCTGCAGAGCATGGCTATGAGGCCGTCCCGCCAAACAGCTGAGCAGCACGGAGAAGCGGCGGGGAGCTGAACGCTGAAAGCCTGCCTTGTTTCCTTTCCTTGCTGCCCTACCAGCGCACACGCCGGATGCTAGCTGGGTGGGTGGGGTCGACTGGGAGGCGCCTATTTAGAGCGCTGGGAGGCGCTGACTTTGTTTGCTGTTCATTGGGATCCCGCATGCCAGAGCATTCCGGAAATAAACCAGCCACCTGTGAACTCAACGGCTTGTATCTTGTTGGAGCCAAGGGTGTGGCAAGGACCTCTGACAATTTAATTTTTTAAGATTTTGTTTCTTTTTGATGGGGAGTTCAGTCCATTTATGTTCATTGAAAAAAATCTGTTTTCTTTCTCCATTTTGTTTATTTATATTTAGGTCTTGTCGATCTCGTGGTCCTCTGTTCTCTTACCATTCCCTCACCCTCTTGATCTGGCTTCTCTTTCTCTCCTTCTATTTGCATAGTCATTTCCTCTGTTGTTTGTTCTGTCTGCTTCTAGTCTTTTCTATCCTCTTGTTGATGCTGTACTCTTTCATCCAGGAATACTCTGTTTCTTTCATCAAAGTCTTCTGCCTCCCAAACTGAATCCAATCAATATCTTGTATTGTTCCAGTTGATTAAGATCCCTTTTGGCACTAACCATCTCAAGTTTACTCCTTTGGCTATTAACTTTGTAGTCAGGAAGTGATATTGTCTTCGGGTGGCTCTTATTCTCTTAGGGATCTGCTTGAACACCACAATTTCTTTGTTTTTATATTGTAATGGTTCATCTCTAACTCTTCTCAGTATCTCATCTCCTATTGTTTTCTTTATAAATCTTACATGGATTTCTCTAGGTAATTTGTATTTCCTCGCTTAACTTGAATTCATTTGAAATATTTCATCTATTTCCATTTGTATATCTGCTTTTTCTGTTTTTAGGACCTCCACCAATAGATTAATGATCACTTCTTATCAAGATAATGATTTAGAAGCTAACCAGCTTGTATAATGTGAGTTGAATGATGCAATGTGAGGAATCACTCAGCAGCAATCTGTATCCCTTTAAGAGCTTGAGTATAAAACGGAAGGCCTTGCTGGAGTCTTTCCTTCTTGTCCGTTTCCTGCTGTAATTGCTGTGTGTTGGAGTTTGCTGAATTATTACCATGTGTATGTATTTTGTTCCTAGTGTATATTTGTAGATATTGTAATATAAACCACCATTTAATACAAACCACTGTTTACTGTATTTACTCCTGGGTTACCTGAATGCAATAAGACTGTGCATGCTCTGACAGGTTATGGGCCCAGAGTGAGGAGAAACCCAGTGAGAGTTTGAACCAAAGCCAGGGGAGTTGTGGTTTGTGGTGGTTTAAAGAAGCAGGCAACATGACTTCCATCAGCATAATGGAAGGAGGTTTCATAGTATCTCATCTGAATGAGACAAACTACCTCTCCTGGAATCTGAAAATGGAGATGTACCTGCGAAGGGAGGAGTTGTGGATGATAGTTGCTGATCCATCTGCAGTCCTGAATGATGGGGACCGGAGTAAGAATGAGAAAGCATTGGCCAGCATAATCCTGAGTTTGGAGGCTAGCCAGCTGATACCCGTGAGGGGTCTCCAGTCTGCTAAGGAGTGCTGGGAAGCTTTGCGCAGTGTGTACATGAGAGAGACTGCGAGCAGCAAAGTAATGTTGAAAGAAGGCTGTATAAAAGCATAGCTGAAGCCAGGAGAGAGCATGTCTACTCAATTGCAGTCCATGAGAAAGACATTCCTAGAATTAGAAGAAAGAGGAATGACTTTCACTGAGTCACCTAAGTGTATGTGGTGCTCAGTTCATTGGACACTTCATAGGACATCCTAGTGACCAGTTTAGAGGCTATGTAGGAGAAGGACTTAACCATGAGTTATTTGACTGGCCGGTTGCTGGAGGAGGAACAGAAACATCTGGAAAAGCAGCAGAGAGGGGGTGACGACAATGCACAGACCAAGATGCCGGTAGAGTAACTGAGAAAGTTTGCATGGTGAAATGCTGCTTCAAGTGTGGTTCTACAGAAATCTCCAGAGACGCTGCCCTGAGAGGAGAAACAGAGGAGCAGCGAGACAACCGACGTTTTCCCTGGCAGTGACATTAACTGAAAAAAACACTTGGTTGTTGGTCAGTGGGTCGAGTCAGCATATTGCAAATGACCCACAAATGTTTTCCAATTTGAGATCAACTATGCAAACATTTGTTAGCTTGGCTAATGGACAATAATCAGCTGTAAAAGAAATGGATAATGTATTATATGTACCAGAGGTAGACCATAATTTACTCAGTATTTCGAGCTTGGATAAAATGGGGTATGAAGTAATGTTTGCAAAGGGTCAACACACCATTAGGAAAGGTGGGAGGATTTGTGACAAAATGTTAAACAGGATAATTTGTATGTATTAAGGAAGCAGCAGGATCAGTGGTGGGATTCAAATATGTGAACAACTGGTTCTCTGTGTGGATGCCATTCTGGGCCTGGGCAACAAAACATTAGCTACTGGTTCTGCCGAACTGGTGCGAACTGGTTGAATCCCACTGAGCAGGATGGTTGTGGACAAACACTCACAAACACTCCCAAGCATGATAACTGTGTACATTTATTACACAGAAGGTTAGGACATGCAAATTTTAAAATGCTGCAGAGGATGCCAGATCTAGCTGAGGGACTAAGAATTAAAAAATGCAACACATATTTAGATTGCGCTCTTTGCAGGGAGTCGAAGTCTAGTGTGTATCCTGTAAATAAGAAAAGCATGAGGCAAACTAACAGGGTTTTGCAGTTAGTGCATGCTGATTTAATTGGTCCTATGGCGCCCTCTCTTGGAGGAGCTAAGTACGTACTAGTCTTAGTAGATGACTACACCAGGTTTGGGTTCTGCTATTTAATAAAAAAACTGAAGTTCTACAACAGTTTAAGCAATGGGTGAACTTTGTAGAGAGAAGGTATGGCCATAAGGTATGCCAGCTGCAAACAGACAGGGGAACAGAGTTCATGTCTGATAATTTCCAAAGGTGGCTGAGAAATGTAGGTATAAAACATAGACAAACAAATCCTTACACACCAGCAGAAAATGGAGTGGCTGAAAGGAGAAACAGTATATTGCAGACCATGAAGGACTCACTGTTGACAGATGCAGGAATGAGTAACACGTACTGGGGAGAAGCTATAAAAACAGCCAGCTATTTAGTGAACAGGGTATGGAGTGTTGCTATAAATGAAACTCCATATTACATGTTGTATGGAAGGAAACCTTCATTAGCTCACCTAAGGACATTTGGCAGTTATGCCTGGGTGCATATTCCCAAAGGCACCAGAAGGAAATGACAGAAAAAGGCCAGGAAACTTAGGTTTGTGGGATATGAGCCAGGTTCCAGGGGATATAGATTTTCAGATGGAACTAGGAAGGTTGTGATATCAAGGTCTGCTAGTTTCGCAGAGCAAAATAATTGGGACAGGGTGCATGCTAACACTGATGTGTTCATGCCAACAAGTAGCATTAGTTCTCAGGAAGGAGAGGCTACACAAAGCCCAATGAAGGAAGAACAGGATAGCAGGTGAGAAATAATAGGGATAGATGAGGATAGACCTGAGATAAAAAGAGAAGTCATAGAAACTCAGAAACAGGTGATCCCGAGGAGGTCTGAACGTAGTAATAAGATGTACCTCCTGATTGATTCACAGCAAGTGGATTACATATAGTGTAATGAACCCAGTGATTATGAAGAGATGTTATCATTACCTCAAGTAGAAAAGGATAAATGGAAGGACACAATAATGCAGGGCTTTTCAACCGGTGGTATGCATACCACCTGTGGTACTTTGGCATGTGGCAGGTGATACATAACCATCCTAGAGAAGTGTAACAGGGGAGGGGAATGAGCCAAAGTGACCCAAGCCTGAGGGAGAGGCAATTGCAGCTGCAGGTCTGTCTGGGCTCGGCAGAAACCCCAGGAGCCAGCAGGGCTCCAGCTGATTAGCTCCAGCTGATTGGTGCTCCCAGAAGCAGCATGGAGCTGGAGGTGAACTGAAGAAAAAAGGGGGGAGGAGAGGCTATAAAAGGAGGTGGTTTTGGTGGGAAAGGGGACAGAGAAGAAGCTGTGGAAGGAGAGCTCAGCAGGCAGGGAGGAAACAGGGAAAGGGAAGAAGCAGCAGCTGTTGCTGGAAGAAAAGCTCCCCTGGTTCGTTTTTCTCCATCCAGGAGAATGCAATCAGCGCTGATGAAATGAAAAGCCGGGAGACGAGCAGGAGGTAGGTATATTTAGTTCTGGATCAGCTGGCAGCTTGATTGAGTTACCATAAGGATTTTTGTGCAGTTTGTACAGCATTTTGTAATTCAGAGGCTTGGTTTGTGTGCTTTGGTTATTGGAATAGTTTAGTCTGTATTTTAAGCTAGCAATGAGTCCAAAGTGTTGGCTTCTATAGGTTTAATTCCTTTAAACAAATGTAATTAGTTTTACCCCCTTATCTTGAGTTTGTCTATGGCTTTTAGAAAGTTTTCTTTGAAGGCTTAATTTAAGGCTAAAGCTTTTTGCAATTGCCAGAGCCTGGCAGTCTTGAGTTGCAACATTGTGACACATGACATGCCTGAAGCAGCTTAAAGAGAAAAAAAACTCAGAGTTTATGTGTTTCTTTATTCTGGGAGGCTTTTTTTGCTTTTCACTTGATTCCTGTGTCTTTAAGGGTACAGGGAAGGGATTGTGGGGGGGTGCATTCTTACTACACTGTGAAAGGAGAGCTCAGAAGGCAGGGAGGAAGAAGAGGAGAGGGAGAGAGGAAGAAGGGCCTACCAGCTAGCTCAGGGGTCTACAAACTTAGCAACTTTAAGACCTGTGGACTTCAACTCCCAGAATTCCTCAATCAGCCATGATGGCTGAGGAATTCTGGGAGTTGAAGTCCACAAGTGTTAAAAGTGCCAAGTTTGAAGACCACTGAGTGAGCTGGTAGTGGTGCATATTAATAAACATGGATAAATTCATCATACATTTGACGTGCAAAGGGAAAGTGATTCAGCAAAGGAACAGCCACCAAAAATTAAAACTGGTACTTTTTTCCTTTTTTTCTACAGTTTGTAATATTTTATTAGATTATAGAATAAAATACAAAAAATACAAAAGCAAATAATAGGACACATTGGGGAGGAAAAAGGGGGGGAAAGTGAGGAGAAGGGAAAAAGAACAGAGTTCCTCTGTTGAAGTAGAAGGAAGCATTAACATTGAACCTCAACTTTTTACTTTTCCATAATATTATAAACTAGCCACTTCTATAACAACGAATGAATCTAATCAGTAAAACCCAAAATCCCCCCTTTTTTTTTAGTCATCAAGTTTTTGACACCTTGGTAAGCACTGGTGGTACTCAAATATTGTCATGTCGTAAAAGTGGTACAATCTGTGAAAAGATTGAAAAGCCCTGCAATAATGAACTGCAGTATAAGGCAGGAATGTACACAGAGGAAAATTGTTCAATTGTTCCAGCTAATATGTTGACTAAGTTTTAAATGCAGGCAAATGTAAATGTAAAAGCATTTGGGTTAACAGCTTTAAATGGGAGGAGTGTCAAGGTAATGATTTAGAAGCTAACCAGCTTGTATAATGTGAGATGAATGATGCAATGTTAGGAATGACTCAGCAGGAGTCTGTATCCCTTTAAGAGCTTGAGTATAAAAGGGAAGGCCTTGCTGGAGTCTTTCCC
Organism: Azemiops feae; assembly: GCA_023970755.1. Lineage (NCBI taxonomy): Eukaryota > Metazoa > Chordata > Lepidosauria > Squamata > Viperidae > Azemiops > Azemiops feae. Next base: position 436,812 of record JALGBA010001365.1, read on the forward strand.
TCTTGTCCGTTTCCTGCTGTAATTGCTGTGTGTTGGAGTTTGCTGAATTATCGCCATGTGTATGTATTTTGTTCCTAGTGTATATTTGTAGATATTGTAATACAAACCACTGTTTATTGTATTTACTTCTGGGTTACCTCAGCGCAATAAGATTGTGCATGCTCTGACATTTCTGCTATATCTTCCTCCTTGTCTTCAGGTATATTTTGGAATCTTCCGGTTTGATGTCATGATGAGACGGGCGAAAGAAACCACAGCTCCAGGTTCCTAGCCCGATTTCGCTGTCTGGAGACCCCAAGAGGTCGGAAAGTTGCCCTGGAGAGATGAAGAAGAAGAAGGGAAGCTTTGGGAATTTGGAGCAGATGGCGGTCAGTCCAAACAAACTGAGGAACCTCTTCAAATGGACGGAAGAAAGGCTACCTGTAGACACAGGCAGCCCAAATCATCGACAACTGGGAAAAAAGCAGAGAATCACAGCATGCCATGGCATGCCTTGCCATTGTCAATAGCATGCTGAGAATTGAGTGAGACTGTTTCTTTTATTCCTCTTCCTTATGGACTTGGAAATAGATATCCCCTGATTTGATAAAATTTCCAAAGCAATGACCCCGGGAAGATTTGGGAAGAAGGGAGTTAAAAGATGAAAAATTATAAATGGGGGAATGAAATTAAGGAATACAAAAAAATATATAAAAACTGAATTGGGACTGATTTAAAGAAAATTTGGTTAACTCTTACGGCGTGGAAAATCTTTTTATATTTAATTTCTATGAGAAAACAACTTAAAAAGAATTTTTGAAACCTGGATATAGACAATACAGTAAAGAAGGACATCTAGTGGTGAAAGGAGATATTACAATAATACTAAAATACTAAAAGAACTAGAGAAGCTTGAAACAACACCTGTCGTAAACAAAAGAATTTTATGTGACTCTATGCTAAAAAAGACGCTCTATAATCATATCTTTTGACCCTGGATATAACTACAATAGAAATTATTTGGAAACAGAGGGCTTTTTACATCTTTAAACTAACTGGAACATTTGGACTAGCCTAAAGCAGTTGGCTTATTTCACAATTGGATTATAGCCTAAGGCAGTTGGCTTTGTTTTCTTTTTTGCTTTTTCTCCTTGTGGATTTATTCAATTGAAAAATAAGTTCACCAAATCTCACTAAAATTATGAAGAAAAACTTCCTCTGCACCCTTTGTTGGAACACCCAGCCCAGCAAGTCAGGGATCTATTGAAATAATGTTGCAGCAAGAAAAAACAAACAGCACTCAAAAAAGATGGAAGCCACACTACAGCTAATTCAAGAATCAATACAGAAAAATCATGAAGAGACAAAAAAACAACTTTGATAAGCTAAATGAGCAAATGCTGGATATAAAGGCACAATTTGATGCCCATCAGCAAATGATTGCTAAAAATGAACAAAGAATTCAGAAAATGGAAAATAAATCAGAAGAAACTGATTAAAAAAATGGAGGCATTCATGCAAGAAAATAAAAGATTAAAACAAGCAAATCAAAGCTTAGAATGAGCAGTTGCAGCCTTGGAAATGCAGAAAGCAGTACACTGCCTAAGATTGACTTGCATTTTGACGCTTTATATTCTGAGCTTCAGGTGACAATTCAACAGATGAAGCTGTTTAAGTGTGCTGAAAACAGAAAAAGATAGTTCCAAAAAAAAGATGCGGGGTAATTTCTGATCCACCAGGTGGCCCAATGGCCAATTGTAATCCACCAGATGGCCCGATGGCCAGTTGTAATCCCTTACCCTCCTATTGTTAGAAGGGGGAGCCAAATATAATTCAAAAGGCAGAGAAAAAAAAGGAAAAAAAATAATTCCAAAAAAGAGAGACGGGGTAGCAGAAAGCCCCCCTGATCTTAAAAAAAAACAAAAAAGAAAAAATGTTTACCTAGAGGCAAAGACTAAAAAACAAAGACCAAATAAAAATAAAAAGTAAAAAAGCAATCCCAGATTGATAAAAATAGTAAAAAAGAAAACAGGAGGAGATCCAAAACAAAAAGAACAAAAATTTAAAATGACACAACAGAAAACAAGCCCAAAGGGAAAAGGAAAAAAGAAAAAATGAGAAAAAACTATGTAGTAAAATTTGTCCAATTTATAATCCAACTAGTTCAATTCTTTTATATATATATATATATATATATTAAATAAAATAATGAACTCTGGGCTATTAGAAAAAGGCTTCTTTATTGCTGAGCTTTCGTTAACAACCTGTTAACATCATCAGAGCAAAGGGCTAAATGGCAAGGGAGCATGTGCATAAATTCACATAAAAGTTGGAAAACGGTTACATTGTGGCATGTGCACATAGCGTGCTTAGGAAGCTCGTTTAGAAAAAATCACATTGATGGTAGTAGGTATACAGTAGAAAGTCTCCCGACAAGATTTAAAAGTCGCGCTTGACAGCTGTCAGGCGCGCAAGCCGGAGCGTACATAAACTAAATTCATTCCATCCAGACATCCAATTTACCGCAGAAGAAGAGAGCAACAACTCCTTACCCTTCCTGGATGTGCTAGTCCATCGCCTCCCAGATGGAAATTTATCAACCTCCATATATCGTAAAACCACCCACACAGATAGAATCCTTCACTACTTAAGCAATCATCCCACATCACACAAAGTCAGCTGTATAAGAACATTATTCAAAAGAATCAAGACCCACTGCAGCACAGAAACAGCAAAATCTAAAGAGAAAGCCCACCTACTCCGCATATGTAAACAGAATGATTACCCACTAAGTTTCATTAGGCGTTGCTGCAAGGATAGGACACCACACTCAATCCACAATTCTTCAGCTACTACGACTTGGGCAACAATCCCGTATATCAATGGAGTCTCAGAAGCCACTGCCAGAATTCTTGCCCCATATAACATCAACATCGCACACAAACCCAACCAAACATTACGCTCCAAGCTGATGCGACCCAAAGAACCATTACCAACCAGTGATTTATCCTCCATCATATACAAAATTGAATGCAATACATGCCAATGTAACTACATTGGAGAAACATCAAAAAGACTTAAAACAAGAATACATGAGCATATTTTAGCAATAAAAAGGCAGGAACAACGCTCCCAAGTCTGGACTCATATATCCGAACATGGCCACACTTTCAACTTTAAAGAGGCAAAAGTCATAGCTCAAGATTCCACCAAAGGCGGCCGTCTTTTAAAAGAAGCTTGGTTTTCAGACTGCCATTCCATCAACAGACACATTGACCTACTACCCCCTTACCAAACCCTAAAAAGTCACTTACAGCAACACAAAACACCTAAACACTTCAACTCAACCAACAACAACACAATAACACCACCTCAGCCACATGCCAAACTCCTAACCAACATAACAGACACCCTTTCTTCAACACAACCCTTTTCATCTAATCCAAATAAAGAACACAACTCTAACACAACCATGACAACTTGCACAACCAACACAACACATCCTGACACTTTCACACACAGAAGCAACAACATTACTGACCACTGCATCCATGACACAAACATCAAAAACATAAATCCAATCTCACAAGACACTCACACACAACAAAACATACACACACAAGATCTGAACAGAAGCAGAATATTAAGACCTAGACCAGAATTGACACCTGCAATAAAACAAGCTGTTACAACCCAATTCCAAAACTCTGCAAAACCACCCACAACAGACAAACACAACAAACAACCACACACAAACATTCTAATTGATTATACACAACAATACACACACACGCAGCAACCTTACTCTGGAAAAACTGCAAAATCCAAAAGAGTGACTCCTATAACAATAACGATTCCACAACGTTCCAAAAAAAAGGGGGGGGAAATAAGGACAAGCAAACCACTTACATGCCCTACGAGGGCATCTACTTTCTCTCCCTGCAGATCCGGTCCCACAGCACCTGCACGTGAGAGGGCAAGACGAACATCAAAACTGCCCTCTACGGAAGGAATCCAGCCGGCACAAGACCTCACGCAACGCCCCGAAAAACCTCGCGCCGAACAGCTGATGAGAACGATCCGACTTACACGCCAAACAGCTGACAGATCCAGTCCCACAACACCTGCACGTGAGAGGGCAAGACGAACATCCAAGCTACTCTCCACTAAAAGAATCCAGCCGGCACAAGACTCCGCGCGGCTCCCTGTTAACCTCGCGCCGAACAACTGACAGGCACGCTCCGGCTTGCGCGCCTGACAGCTGTCAAGCGCGACTTTTAAATCTTGTCGGGAGACTTTCTACTGTATACCTACTACCGTCAATGTGATTTTTTCTAAACGAGCTTCCTAAGCACGCTATGTGCACATGCCACAATGTAACCGTTTTCCAACTGTTATGTGAATTTATGCACATGCTCCCTTGCCATTTAGCCCTTTGCTCTGATGATGTTAACAGGTTGTTAACGAAAGCTCAGCAATAAAGAAGCCTTTTTCTAATATCCCAGAGTTCATTATTTTATTTAATTGACTTTAAATGTCCATACCTGGGATTCCAATATTTAAAATTATTAAAGACATATATATATATATATATATATATATATATATATATATATATATATATATATATATATATATATATATATATATATATATATATATATATATATATATATATATATATATATATATATATATATATATATATATATATATATATATATATATATATATATATATATATATAGGATTTTTATAGGGGTGGGAAGGTTACATCAAGGTGCTTAGGAAACAACGTGGAGATGGGTACATCAAACATCCAAAAGGAAAATCATAAATATATAGCTCAAATTAATTCATTATAAGTTCCCTCTCTATTTCCCTCATATAATATTACATATTCAAATTAATACATTTCTAAATAGAGTTCAAGCAATCCAGTCAGACATCAATCACATTTCAGTTATAAAGATCCAAATCCTGTTTTTAAGCTTTACTAATTTACAGTTACCATATTCCAATTAGCCTTAAATAAACATATTATTAACACTTTGGGTATCCCTCATTTCCCTTTTCCCTAACATAATAATTATATCTGAAATGAATATATTATTCCCACGATAACATTCTTATGTTTTATTAATACCATTTCTTCTCTTATCACCAATCCCTCTTATTCTCCTTCTATTACAAAATAATTATCTTATTTGAAATAAAAATATCAGTCCAAAAGATACATTTCTATCTATTTTAAATATATATTCTATCAATCAATCTATATCTATAAAAAATCTTTTTAACCCAGTAAGTAAAGTTTACCCCTCCAAATAATTATCATATCTGAAACAAAATATTATTACAAAGAATATCCTCTTACAGAATTCACGTACTCCGTCAGTTATTGAATCAGTCAAAATCTGTAAAGCCTTTTTAACCCATTGAATGAAATTTTAAAACACATTTTTAAATCTAACTCTAGGTTTCTTTCTGTGCCACACCGGTTTCCATAGTAAGGTTTCTACGTCATCAAACCACAATATTTGAAAAAAGGTATTTCTCAGCACTTCAGATTGGTCAAGGTTCTCTTCCCTTTCTTCTAGTGGCCTTTGAATGGTGTAGGCAGTTTTATTCCATGTTGTAATTACTAGTTGATTATCCACGTTATCACAATTTTCAGTAACTTGTATCTGGGTGTCAGTCTCTATTGGTTTTGACAATTCAGACATCTCAGTTAAAGTTATACTTTGATCATCAGGCTTCTCCATAAATTGTATATGGGGTTGTGTAAAATTGATTTGTTCAATAGTTTCCACAATTTCTCCCGGTATAAGTTCATAGTTAAGTTGTAGGTATGGTTTCTCTTTAGGTTGTATGTGTTGCTCAAAGGCCTCTTTGGAGTTAATCTGTTTCTTCTCTATTGTTCTTCGGCCTATAACTTGATCCGTTAAAATTTGAGAGTGTACTCCGTAGCTTCCAAGATTTTTTCCAGTATAAGTTCATAATCAAGCTGTGGGTAAGATTCCTCCATTTCAGTGGTGAAAAGATCTTTTAATCTTTTAGTGAAGGCTATATTTAGTAAAAGTCAACAAATATTCACCTCCAATTCCTAGTAGGCAAAATCACCACCCAGCTGTTTCAAGTTATCTTTACCCTTATCATCCTTTGAAGGTCAGAGCCATCCTCCAGCAAAAAAATATACAGTTGCAGTAACACTTTTCATCACAAGATGTCCTCAGTAGGCTATAAAGTCTTTCTTTCCAAGTTAATAGTTTTTTTTTTCACATTAAAAAAGTAAAAAAGAAAGGCATCTCCAGGATAGTAAATAGCGTGGTTATAATAGTAATCTTCAAAAGTAAAAATATTTTCAGGATCCCTCAGTATTCCAAGAGTTGAATAGTCAATAAAAAATTAGCTGTTTTATTTTTTTCAGTTTCCAAAGCTATTTTTCCCGCAGTGCCGAAATGCTGCTCTCCTACAGCAGGGAAGTAATTCAAATTCAAAAGCTTTTTACAGGAGAGTAATTAGGGAAAGAGGGGGAAGGAAAGGTCTCACCCGGATTCTCCATGGGGGTTCTTTGTGCTTAGCTGTTCTTCTGGCTTTCGGCTGACCCAGCGAAGTGATCGTCCATTTTACTGGGCGATCTTTTCTCCGACGGCCCTAAGGAGCTGGCTCGGACCGAGGAAGGAGCTGCCACCCTTCCCCCATCGACAAGGGCCTCCTCAATGGTGGTCGCCCCTCCAAGGGCGACTTTCAACCCGATTAAGGGTCTACCAGCGGAGGGAAAAACAGCCGGTGGAGAGACGAGGCTCTCCGTGTGACTGCATCTGCCGTGGATCTGGAACCGGAAGCCCCAACTAGTTCAATTCTTGATGTTCAATTCTTCTTACAATAAACATTATACAGCCACAGACAGAAAAGGGGGGGAAAGGGTCTCTTTGAATACCTTGTAGCAAGAGATAAGAATGTCTGGGCATTCAGCCAAGTGTCTGGGCATTCAGCCAAACTTTCACTCTAAACAAACAGCAGCTGCACTGGCTACAATGTAACTTTCCCAGGCATTAGACAGTGAGAAAAAAATTAAAAAAGCAAAATAGAAAGTTATTCAGAGTAAATGAAAAAAAAAATTCTGAAGTTTAAAAAAAAACCAGATTAAAACAAGAATGGTTTTCCATTAAATATATCTTTTCTCTTAAAAAGCAAATAAATTTCCTCAGTTTTAGGCTTTTAAAGACTTTGAAATAAATCAAATTGTTCTTCTTTTGTAGTAGAAGCTTAAACCGCCACTTGTACGGGGGGGAGAAAAAAAAACCCTCCTTCCTCCCTTCAGGCTTCCTGGTTTAATTGAAGACAGACTGTTTAAAAAGTATTAACGACAAAATCCACATTGCCGAAGTAAAGGAAGCAAAGTCTCACCCTGACCGGCTGCTTGTTGTCAAAATCAGCTGTTTCTCCGTCTCCGCAAGACAGCTGTTATTGGCGGAACGCATAAATGCAGTCCGCCTTTCTTCCGTTAGTTCCAGGGGCTGCTTTGAGTTCTGCGGGCCGGCTACCACCGGCCCGTGTTCCTCAAAGATTCACCCTTCAGTGGCCACCTCTCCGGGGTGGCATTCGGCCCAAACGGACCCACCAGGAGAAGAATATCGGACCTAAGGAGCACACGATCGTCTCCCTAGGTCTAGTCCCAGCGACATCCCGGAAATCACTTCAAATTTGGTGACTTCAAATTTGGGGAAGGGGACTAAAAAGGCAACTTCTGCCCCTGCTTCATCATCGGCGAGTCCTGTCCCCCCAAAATCAATTACTACATTTTTACAACAAGAAAAGGTGGAACCCCAATCCAAAGATATCCAAGCGATATTACAAGCAATTGCAGAGATGAAAATGGAGTCAGATAAAAATAAAAAGGAGTCAGACAAAAATTTTGAGGATCTGAAAAATGATCTCGTTAAAATGGATCCAAAAATGGAAACCTTCCAACAGGCGATTTGGAATGCAAAAAGGATGCAAAAAATAGAAGATAAGTCGGTGGAAGTGGATCAGAAATTAGAATATCTCCAAGGAGAGAATCAGAGATTGGCGCAAGTAAACGCAGAATTGGAAGACAGCATGGCCGTGGTGGAGATGGAAAGGTCATCATATGGAAAGGTCATCACATTTTTTAAGATTTCAAAATGTCATAGAAGAGAAAGATGAGAATCTGTTGGAGCTGATGAGTGAGCTATTGGCGGAGCTGCTCGGAACAGAAAAGAATCAAATGGAAAAAGAGATAGATCAGGTTTTTAGAGTTAATTCAAGCTATGCTAGAAGAAATAGAGTCCCTAGGGAAATTCATGTAAGATTTGTTAAAAGATCCACAAGAGATCAACCACTGAAATATAAAGAAAAAGAACTTGTAGTTCTTAAGCAAATTCCTAGAAGGATAAGAGAAACCCGAAGAGAATACCAATTTTTAACAAAGAAATTGTTCAATAAAGGAGTCAATTTCAGATGGCTGATTCCAGAAGGAGTGTTAATTTTTTGGGACACGAAAAGATATAGACTGAACACCCCACTTCAAGCAGAGGAATTTTTCAATAATCATAGAGATTTTTTGGAAAGAGGTGAAGCGGAGCCTAAGAAACAAGAGGAAATGACCGTGGCTGGAACATCTAAACAGATGGAAGAGGATGAACCCAAAAAGACCCAAACAGAAGAAGATGTAAGACCGAAAGATCAGAGACAGATAACCTCGCCTAGAAGATTGAGGGTTAGAAATAACTGAAGTTATGGAGAAGATTGGATTTTTTTCAATAAACATAAATGGTCTGAACTCTCCTTCAAAAAGTAGAAAAATATTTACTAGACTACAAAAACTAAAAAAGGATATAATTTGTATTCAAGAGACACATATTAAGAGACAATATCTTAGAATTTTAGAACAATCTAAATTGGGTAAACTTTATGCTTCCTCGGCAATTCAAAAGAAAAGAGGTATAGCTTTGTATATAAAAGAAAAGTTGAATCCAAAACAAATCTATGCTGATGAAGAGGGGAGAGTATTAATAGTAGAAATTGCATGGAATCAAAAACAAATATTGATGGTGGCAATATATGCACCCAATGAGAAGCAAGATCAGTTTTACCAACAATTACATGATAAACTAGTGGATTTAAATTACCAAAATCTTTGCATATTAGGAGACTTTAATGTAGTAGCTGACGCAATACAAGATTATAAAAGTTACAAACAAGGGAAAAAAGGAGGAAATGTTCTACCGAAGACCTTTTTAAAAATGAAAGAGGAATTGCTTCTACAAGATGTTTGGAGAGAGATGAATCCGGAAAAGTTACAATATACATTCTACTCAAATTGCCATAAATCATGGTCAAGAATTGATATGATATGGATGTCTCAAAATTTGAAGACTATAATACAAGAGGTCGAAATAGAACCTAATATTTGGGCATATCATAATCCACTTAAAATGATTTGGAAAGGGACCAAGAAACAATTAAGATGGTCATTAAATAAATCTATATTGAAAGAGAAAGAATTTTTACAATTAGCAACAAAAGAAATGGATTTTTTTTAAAATAAATAAGAAAGAAGAAACCTCTCTCCAAAACGTATGGGATATGGCGAAAGCATATTTTAGAGGTTTGGCTATAACGTATACTGCCAAAAAGAACAAAGAAAAGAAGCAAGTACAGTTGAGGCTGAAAGAAGAAATTAAAAAATTGGAATTGGAATTACGAATTGACCCACAAAAGAAGGAACTAAAGGCACAAATGGAACTGATAAAATATAAATTAAACTTATCCGAGTTGGAGATGATGGCACAACAGATTAAACGATCCAAACAAATTTTTTTTGAAAATGCTAATAAACCGGGAAGATGGCTTGCATATAGATTGAAGAAAGAAAGAGAAAAGAGAATGATAAGTAAATTACAAGACTCAAAAGGCGAGATATATTGCCACAATGATGTGATAAAAAAAATTGTTAAAGACTACTATGAGACATTGTATAAGGCAGAGGTGGTCTCTGAAGAAGCAATAAAAGATTATTTAATTAGAGCTGATCTTCCAAAGGTGCCAGAGAATATGCGACATATTTTAAATGAGAAGATAACAATGATGGAGATCACAGAGGCAATAAAAAGACAAAAGAAGGATAAAACCCCGCGGCCTGATGGGCTCCCTGCAGAAGTTTACGTAGCTTTACAAGATATAGTAAGCCCAATTTTGAAAGAATTGTGCAATGAAATTTTTTTAGAGACAAAAATACCAAACTCGTGGACTGAAGCTAATATTACTTTGATACCTAAAGAAGATACTGATCTTACACAAATCAAAAACTATAGACCAATATCGCTATTAAATGTAGATTACAAAATTTTTACTTCAATAATGGCAGAAAGATTGAAGAAATTTCTGATTGAATTTATTCATATAGATCAAAATGGCTTTTTGCCTAAAAGACAGATAAAGAACAATTTAAGGATTATTTTAAATGTTTTAGAATATTATGAATATCATCCAGGGAAACAGATGGCACTTATATTTCTTGACGCACAAAAAGTTAAATATTTAGGAATTTATTTAACATCAAAATATACAACAATAAAAGAAAATAACTATGAAAAACTAATGAAACAAATAAAAGTAGATTTGGAAAAGTGGAAAAATCTTCAATTGACATTGTTAGGCAGAATAGCGACTGTGAAGATGAATATTTTACCAAAAATACTTTTCCTATTTCAAATGGTCCCTGTTAAACTGGGTAAGAAATTTTTTGATGATTTAAATTCAACAATATTGAGATTTATATGGCAAGGGAAGAAAGCACGAATCAAAACTAAACTACTACAAGAAACAAAAGATAGAGGGGGCTTTGGACTTCCAGATTGGAGACTTTATTACCAAGCATCTATGTTACTTTGGCTCAAAGAATGGATTACGTTGAGAAATAAACGACTTCTTTACTTAGAGGGACATGACTTACAATTGGGCTGGCATGCGTTCCTATAGTATGAGAAAAACAAAGTACATAAATATTTTCAAAGCCATGCCATAAGGAATGCTTTGTTCTCAGAGTGGGAGAAAATTAAACATAAAATTTATATGAAAATACCAGAGTGGCTTTCAACAATGGAAGCATTTGCTTATCCAAATTTAATTAACTATGACAAACTTGTTACTTATAAAGACATTTTAGATAAGGATGGAAAACTTAAAGACAGACTAACTCTTTATCAACAAGGCATTGACTTAAGATGGTGGTCCTATCTGCAAATTCAAACAAGATATGAAAAAGATGTAAAAGTAAGGGACTTTTATAAAGAACAGACATTATTTGACAAAATACTTTTGAAAACAGATGAAAATTTGATTAAGAAACTTTACAAATTTCTACTAAACTGGAAGATGGAAGAAGAACAAATAAAAGGAACAATGATAGTGTGGGCAAAAAACTTTGGATATTCCATAGACTTAGAAGATTGGGAAAAGCTTTGGGAGAGAAATATTAAACTTATTAAAGCAGCCTCATATAAAGAGAATTTATATAAAATGTTTTATAGATGGCATATGACACCAGTTAGATTAGCGAAAATGTTTAAAATGTATCGAATATTTGTTGGAAATGTAAAGAAAAACCAGGTACTTATTATCATATTTGGTGGATGTGTCCTAAAGCTAAGAAATTTTGGTTTAAAATTCATAAATGGTTAGAAAAGATGACTAAAATACAAATAGAATATAAACCAGAATTATTTTTGCTAGGAATACTAGGATCTAATTATGGTAAAGAGAATGAATATTTAATATTACATGTATTGACAGCAGCGAGAATTGTATTTGCCCAATTTTGGAAAAATGAAAATTTTCCACACGATCAGATTATAATTACGAAAATTTTAGAATGTGCAGAAATGGACAAATTGACATTGGAGATTAAAGAGAAAGAGGATTCAGTGTATTTTAGGACATGGGAAATTTTTTATCAATGGTTAGCATTACGCTAGAGCTAAATTATACTTAATTAGTAAGCTTTTATTTTATGACTATTTTTAGCATTAACGATTATAATTGTTTAGTATTGTATTAACTACTGTTATTCAATATGTGTACCTGGATGAGAGTCTGCTTGTTTAAGCGTTGGATTTTTTGTGTGGGGGTAACCCCACTACTGTTCCTATCCCTACCCCTGCTCCCATCCCTATTCCAATTCCATTTCCTAACCCCATCCTTTACCAATATTATTCCTATCCTTCCCATACCCATATAAAATTTAATAAAATATATATAAAAAAAGAAAGAAAGAAAGACACGGAGGGCGAATCCGAAGTTCCAGGCACGTCCAGCAAAACAACCGAACCCACAACGGTCGCCACCGCAGCCCCTACTCCCTGCCGCACCGCAGCTGGCGACCAAGAGGGAAGATGCCATCGGAAGAAGAAAAGGCAGCGGTCCATCCAGAAGTTCCAACCCCTGGATGTGAAGTTTCGTGGGAAGCCACGACGCCTGGGATTTTTCCTGACCCAGGTCCTCAACTACATGGAGGAATATGGCTGAGACATCCCCACTGACCGCACCAGAATCCGCATTGTGCAGGCAGCTCTAGATGGCATCGCTGCTAACTGGGTAGTGGACCTATACGATTCGGACGCACCCAAGCTGCTAAACTTCAACCAGTTCATGTTCTCCCTCAGACACAGGTTCGAGGACCCGCTGGCAGACCAGAAGGCCCGGGAGAGAATAAAAACCATGAAGCAAGGCAGACGCCCGGTGGCCGAATATACCCAGGAGTTTCGGGCCATCGCTAGTAAGCTGAACTGGCCAGAAGACATCTTACTCAGCCACTTCAAGGACGGCCTGAACTACGATCTCTATGATACCTGCCTTCCCCGAGGGAACCCACACCGACTGCACAACTGGTACATCCTAGCTGAAGAAGCCGAGATCAATTTGGCGAAGAGACACCGCAGAGGGAAGCCCTGGGGAAAGCCATCACCCGAAGCCCCCCGTGAAACCGGGGAAAAAGCAGCCCACCGCAAATAAAACCGCTTTCATTTTATTTTATTTTATTTCAGATGCGGGAAGGAAGGACACCACACCACAGATTGCCGCTCACACACCCCACTCGAGAAACAAGACCAGAGCTCAGCTGGGAAGTCCAGGAAATCGCCAGCCAAGCCCTGGGAGCCTGCCATGAAGGGCACCGAGGCCATCGAGTTCCCCCCGACTGCTCAAAAGGGGAAGGGAACTCCGGCCTACATTGCAGGAGCGTCTAACTCGTCAGATGACAATTCCAAAGATGAACCCCTGGTAAGTGGACCCATTGCGCCCCTCACCCGGACAGTGACTATACTAGCCTCCTCCATGCCCGAAGCTGTAGAAGTAAGGGCACTGATTGACTCTGGGTGCACACCTTGCCTCATCAGCCCCACACTAGTAGGAAACCTGGGCATTCCGGTGAGGAGGCTGAAAAAAATGATTTCTTTTGGTCAATTAGATGGGTCCATAGCAGGGGGATGCCAGCTACCCTAGCCACGTTGCCAGTTCAACTCACGCTGGGAGATCACATAGAGACTATAACCTTCGTGGTAACCCCGGGCATGGAATGTCCTATAATTTTGGACATGGCATGGCTCGCGAAGTGGAACCCCAGGGTGGACTGGCAAACAGCAGAGCTCAGGTTCCCAAAGGGGGAATAGAAAAGCCCACCAACCCAGAGAGCCCCACACGACCCCTCGGCTGAGCAAGCAGCTGTGGGAGAGGAAAAGGAATTGCCCGAAATACCCGAAGAATACAGGGACCTCGCTGAAGTGTTCAGTGAGGGGAGATCGGACGAACTGCCCCCTCATCGACCCACAGACTGTGCAATTGAGATTAAACCTGGAGCGAAGCTCCCAAAACCCAGACTGTACTCCATGAGTCCTGCAGAGTTGCAGGAGATGCAGAAATTAATAGATAAAAACCTAGAGAGAGGTTTCATCCAACCTGCCATACCCAAGGTGGCCGCCCCGGTCCTATTTAGGGAGAAAAAAGATGGGTCTCTTCATCTGTGTGTGGACTATAGGGCCCTGAATGCTATAAGTGAAAGTAATCTGTACCCCCTGCCACTAATGAAGGATATGATATCCCACCTCTCAAAGGGAAAGATCTTTACAAAATTGGACTTGCGGGAGGCTTACTATTGCATTAGAATCAAAGGAGATGAATGGAAAACCGCTTTTAACTGCCCCATGGGATGCTACTAATTCAGGGTCCTACCTTTTGGACTGCAGGGAGCCCCAGCAGTCTTCATGCAATTGATAAAGGACGTACTGTGGGAGCACCTATACAAAGGGGTCCTGGTTTACCTAGATGACATCCTTATATTCATGGAGACCATGGAGGAACATGTGAATTTAGTCAGAGCTGTCCTAAAGAAGTTACGGGCCGCTCACCTTTACGCTAAACTATTAAAGTGCGAATTCCATAAAGAAAAGATAGATTACCTAGGAGACCGGATCTCTCCTGAGAGTATAGAAATGGACCCTTAAAAGGTTTGGGCGGTGCTAGAATGGGCGCCACCCCGCACAAGAAAGCAATTACAAAGTTTCCTGGGGTTCACTAATTTCTACCACCAATTCATCCCCTCGTTTGCCCAAATAGCTCTACCAATCACAAACTTATTAAAAACCAAAGGGGCAGACAAGCCGAAACCCAGCCAACCGCTAAAATGAACGGTGGAATGTCAAGCCGCTTTTGAAAGACTAAAAAGACTGTTTTCGGCTGAACCCGTCCTGCGGCACCTGACCCAGATAAGCCTTTTGTAATACAAGTAGATGCCAGTAATGTAGCGGTGGGGGCTGTATTATTGCAAGAAAACGAGCAAGGGGCATTGCAACCCTGTGCCTACACCTCTCAAAAACTCACTGAAACAGAGCAGCAATGGGCAGTGTGGGAAAAAGAGGCGTACGCTGTGAGATGGGGGCTCCTCACCTGGCGACATTTCCTCAAAGGGAACAAAATCCCCTTCCAGGTCTGGACTGACCATAAGAACTTGGAAGCATTGAAAACGCCATGGAAACTCACCCCAAAACAAGCCCAGTGGTCGCAACATTTTCACCAGTTTAATTTCATGATCAAACACCTTCCAGGGGGGAAGAATTTCCTAGCCGATGCACTCTCCCACATGCCCCAATACAACAGCACCAAACCTAGTATTACAAAGCCTCTTTTGCCTGAGACACAACTGGCAGCACGAGTAACTACCTGGGCACAAGTGAAATTGAAAAAACCATTAGCCAGCCAAGCAGGGATCGAATTCAAGAAAGCCTTAGAAACCGATGAATGGTTCCTAAGCCACAAAAACCTATGCACCATCACAGATGGTCTCCCTTGGGTGGGGGAGAAACTATACATACCAAAAGCCAAAGACTCACATTTATGCAGTTATGCCATGATACAAAATCAGCGGGCCATTTTGGGTTCGTGAAAACACTACATCTAATCAAAAGACAATTCTGGTGGCCCTCGCTCAAAAAAGACATCGAAAGCTATGTAGCCAGCTGCCCAACATGTGCAGCTGCAAAAAGATTGCAAGGGAAATCACCTGGGCTGCTGCAGTCAGTAGCAAGCCCCTCAGCACCATGGAAGGAAATTTCCATGGATTTTATAGTAGAACTACCAGAGAGCAATGGAAATACAGTTATTTGGGTGGTGACAGACCTGTTTTCTAAGCAAGTGCACTTCATTCCCTGCCCCAAAATCCCAACCACTAAAACCCTAGCAAAGCTGTTTGTTCAACATATCTACCGGTTACACGGAGCACCCCAATGCATCATATCAGACAGGGGGGTGCAATTCACATCAGAGTTCTGGAAAGAGTTCCTATCCCTTTTAGGAACCACCCAGGGACTGTCATCTACTCATCACCCACAAACGAATGGTGGGACAGAATGTTCGAACTCAGTACTTGAACAATATTTAAGATGCTTTATTAATTACCAGCAAATGAACTGGATTGACTTACTTCCGTTCACAGAAGTTGCCTACAACAATGCAGTTCACTCCAGCACAGGCTACATCCCTTTCCAAGTAGCCACCGGCCAAAGTTTCAATCCAATGCCAGAACTATCACCCAACGAACCAGCCATCCCCTCCCTAAAGGAGTGGATCACTCAGTTAAGAAATACCTGGCCGGTAGTCAGAAAAGCATTAGACGATACTGGGCAAGCTTACAAAGCACAAGCTGACAAAAAAAGAACCGAGCCGGAACCATTCAAAATAGGAGAAATGGTCTATCTCTCAACCAAGTTCTTAAAATCCCTACAGCCATCAAAGAAACTGGGACCCAAATACATAGGACCATTCCCAATCATTAGAATCATAAACCCAGTAACAGTGGAACCGAAACTCCCAAAATCACTCAGGCAAATCCACCCCATTTTCCATTGCAGCCTCCTCAAACGAGAGCAACAGTCGCCCTTAAGACCAGCCGCTGCTCCCCCTCCCCCTCCCTTATGGTAGATGGAGAACAACATTTTGAAATAAAAGACATTCTAGACTCTAGAAGATATCACGGCTCAACCCAATACCTAGTAGTCTGGAAACACCTTCCCTCTTCCCAAAATGAATGAGTCCACAAATACCATGTTAACACTCCAAAGTTATTGAAAAAAATTCACACCGAATACCCAAACAAGCCTGACTAACCTATGTGATTTTATCTTTATCTCTCCACAGGTGGACCTCTCTTTTTTTTAAGGGAGGCAGGATGTCAGAACCCATATCAATAGGTTCCCCAATACTTTCCTCTCCTCTTACCGCTTTTACTATTTTTCATTTCTTTCATCCTGACCCGAATCTCACTCTCCTCTCATCTTGGGTTCTGCTATACTCCTAGGGGGGAGGGGGAGTTCTTGAGGGTTATTGCCTTGACTTCCTCTATTGCTATAATGTAACACTTTGCTTTCCTGCATTATTTCTTGTGAACTTTCCCATCCCTTATTGTCAGCTAGCAAAAGGGAGGGGAATGCAACCTCCGGTGACTGCTTTATCTCTGCACTCCCAGAGAAGGTGCGAAGAGCCGCCTAAACATTGCAGCTACAACCAGAGACAGCCTGATGTTATCTCCCGCTGCCCAGCGACCATGTCCTTGGCTCTGCTGCTTCGTGTGGGCCACACCCAGGGGCAACTCTCCTCCGGGGTGGCTGCTGGTGAGGAAGGGGCTGTGGGAGGAGGCGGGGCTGGGGAGATGGCGCGTGTGCCCACAGAGAGGGCTCCGAGTGCCACCTCTGGCACCCGTGCCATAGGTTCGCCACCACTGAACTATGGGGTGGGGTTTTTGCTTGGGACACTTAACCTATCGATCTGCGCGGGAAACCCTCAGATCCTGTCTAGTATGCCTACTATCAGCTTCTCCTAATAAAAGTTGCTTTTGGAAGAAACCGCTTCCACGAGTTCTACTTTCTTGGGATGAGGTTTTGAAGTGGGCCCTGACACATGTCCTGACAGGAAAGACCACAAGACTACAGAACAGTGTCCCAGGTGTATTTCTATGTTTTTTTTAATTAACATGTTTTTTTCCAGCTAACCCTCCTCATCTGGACCCCCAGGGTCAATGTTCCCAGTGGAAAAGTTGCTTCTCCCTGTAATAGTCACCAATCCGGCATTTGAGACCTCTTCTGCTACTTCTCCAGTGACTTCCTTTCATGTAAACATCAGACTGGAGCAACATTGAAGGGATTTTGTATCAGAAAAGGATAAAAGCCTCAGGTCATCTTCTGTGTGCCACAAGTTTTCAGACAGGCAGGGACTGTGCCCCTTGCATATATTTCTCTTTCTTTACCAGGTGAAGCTTGGATTGCCTCTGACTGAATCAGGAAAGCCACTAGCGTTTCCCTCTTGTAAGAGTGCTTTGAATTCTGGTACCTCATCTTGTTGTTTTTGTTAAGAATTGGGAGCAGAATTGATTCACCCCCATAAATTATGGACCTTCTTCTTCTGGTTCTGAGGCTGCTGGTGTCCCACCCAGTCTCTGGGAAGCTAAGAATGAAATGCCCGCTGAGTTTGGAGCACAAGGATGGAAAACAACCATGGAGCTATTACAGGCCTGGAGACCATCTCATTACTATGATCAACACGGCAACAGAGATATCACATATAACGCTGCCTTTCAACAGTCCTCCTCCTCCTCCTTCTGGTCACTCGTAAGTCATTGAGGGTGATGGAGTTGCATTCCCTCCATTTGCAGTTCTAACACTCTCCTTCTTTTCTTCTTATTTCACTTCTATATTATAAGACCTGTTTAATTTCCTGAACATTTTTGATTTCCACGGCTTCCCTATTTTGTGGAAGAGACTCATATCCAAAGATGGGGCTGGAAAAAACCTGAAGAAAGTTGACATTATTTTCCTTTCCCTGGTTTCATCACTTGACTGCTGCCCTGACTGATCCTGAGTTTTGGATCAATGTTGGCTTAAGGCTCAGTAGGCTTGTAGAGACAAAGGCGATTGAATTTTATTAAAAGAATTTGTTACTGCTGTTGATAATAACATGAAGATTTTTTTTTTTGCAGTAGCCTTTCTTTTGGTTTTGAAAAAAAACTCCGCTTCTTTTTTGCCATTCAAGTGGTCAACAAGAATTCCAAGCTGCTGCATAATCTCACACTTGGCTACAGCCTCCATGACAACTCTTTGAACACGTTATGCACTTCAGATGCCTTACTGGACATGCTCTCTACTGGTGAATCCAATGTCCCCAACTACAGCTGTGGAAGGAAGGAGAACCTTCTGGCTCTTATTGATGGAGCTTACAGGGAAATCTCCATCCAGATGTCAACCTTAGGAGGCACCTACAAAGTCCCACAGGTTTGTGTGTATTGTGCTCAATATGTGAGTGGGGTGGTGGTAGCTCTTGTAATTCAAGAGCTACTTTCACCATATTAGTGAACAGGGAGCTTAGCAATTAAAAGCATTAGACAACAGATATTGTGTCTAACAGATATTGTGGCTAAAATATATGCCATGATCCTCTTAAGTAAACTTGAGATTAGGTAGCAAGAATTCTTCTTTGCAGAACAATAAGAGGTTTTAGGTAAAGTTAAAAGTTATATAAATTTGTATAAGAAATAAATTATTGACAACAGCTTTGTCTTGAAATGCCTAATCAGAAAATATGTTAGTCATGAAAACCACAGTTTGCTGCCTTTACAAATATTAGTACAGCATTTTACACACTAAACAGAGAAATATTATGTAGGAAATTGATTGCCTTCAAAATGGAGCTGTAAGGACCTGACTCAATTAATTTTCCCAAAAAAGCAGAATTCTTGAAACTGGCATTGTTTCAACAGGAGCTTTTATTGAGAGTCATTGATAGCAGGAGAGCAAGGCAAAAATCTAAACTTTTCCCATGCAAAACATTAGATTAAAACTGCCCTTTCAAAATCCCTCCCCAATGTCCAACCATAAGTGGCCAATCCATAGGTGTTAAGTTGTTATGGGAACCAGGTGATAAGGCACCATTCTCAAGGTTGTCAGTTCCTCCGTAGCTCTATCTCATCCAACTGGAGATAAGGCAGATGGCCAGAGGCACATTCCTCCCTCCTTTCACATCCCAAGAAAGATATTTCAAAGAAGATAGAACAAAGCAAATGAAATACATCACAGAGCCCTCTCCCGATAGCATGAGCCTTCCCCCTTCCAACAGAATGGCAGTACCCGAAGATGAAAGGTATAAGGAAAGGAAATATATTGAGGGTCTGACAGGAGCTCGGACTGTTGGCCCTGATCAAAGCCCTTTCCACAAGCCCTTGTTTGAGAGGGAGGTTTGGGCTCAATGGAGCCCTGAGAAGAAGGATCGACTAATTACAAAGGGGTTAAGGGAAGTGTGCCTATATGAACCCTTGTTATTCAGTCTAGATATTAATGATTTTCCTGCACTAATGAAGTGCACATGTCTAAAGTGCCAAATGCATATTGGAATGTTGATGGAATGATATTATCATACTCATAAGCTGGATTGTGTAGACTGCTAAGAAAACTTGCTTCCTACTGACATAATAATTCAATGATTATTGATAAATCAAAAATCAAAAGTTATGGTCTTTGGAAAATGATATCATAGTCAAGATGACTCTTTGATGGTGAGGCAAAAGAGCAAGTAACACCTTTCCTTACCTTCACTGACACCGGATATGGCTTCCCACATTATCAAAGAAGCCACTTAGAGAAAGGACACAAGTGAATTTACTGCTTGAACTTAAAAAAACCCCATCCCTATCCAACTTTCATTCCATTTATTACAGTATATAAGCTCAAAGTTCCTCTCAAGGCCTTATATCAAACTGAGGTTTTGGGCTTTATACATGTCATTATTAGAACAAACCCAGTCGCAGCATCTGAGGAATATCTTGGAGGTGGACAAAAGAACTTCAGCTGCTGTCCTGAGAGCTCAACTGGGGATTCATTCAATTTGTCCTCTTTCAAAAATCAGGGCATATAATTATTACAATTAAAGATATGGAAACTGGGAGCCTCCCAAATTCTCTGTGTTAGAATTGCAAAATTTGAATTAAAGACATCTTCAATTTTACAACTCACAAATTATATTAGGAGATGTGCTCTCACTTCACCTTGTACAACAGAAGAACAGATCTACTATTGAAAAGCCAATTGTCTAAGAGAGAGATCAGTACCTTGGACCGGATATTATACAAATGACCTATTGGCATCCATATATTAAAATAACATATATCTGTCAAGTTTCGAAGCACAGTCTTGCTGATGTGAAAATTATTGCTTCTCAACTTGCCAGTGAACCTGGGGGGAGGGAAGGGATTGGAAAGTGAGCTGCAAAGATCAAAAGGCCAGACCGTGAGATTCAAAGACATTCTACCAAGCATCTGGGTAGACTTGAAGATGCTTTCTCATAACAATATTTTCTTGCTTGATTGGGCAATGTGACCTGGCCAAGAGGGAGGAGGAAGAATTCTATGCTTTTACTACAGAGGTTTGGGTGGGGTCTGGCCAGAGCTGGTTTTGCTTTCATTGTGCTGAATTGATGCATTCAATAAAGTTTTACGTTAAGAGATCGGAATGTCTCAAAGATGTTTACTTGGATGGGTTCATCAGTCAGAATCTGGACAATATCCTGAGACATCAGAATTTTAAAAATTATTTATAATGCAGCAAAATAGTTCAGTTGAGATCTGGATATGTGAGTCTTAGTGTTGTAAACAATGGGAGTGGTACAGAAATGATGTACATTTTTTATTTTTATTCTTTCTTAATTTATTCTTGTGTCCTGTTTTATACACAGACTTATTAATGTTCTGTGTTCTGCATTACACATTTTGATATGACTTAATAGCTAATCAATAAAAATTATTCTAATATGTTCATGAGGACCAACAAGGAGTTATTAATATCTAGTATTTTGGACTTGATCCAACTCCAAATATAACACATCATTCCTCATTGCTTTTTCAGATGAGTGTTGAACCTGTTTCAGAGGTCCTGAGTGATAAAAGTAAATTCCCATTTTTCCACCAGATGCTCCCCAAAGAAGGGATCCAGTACCCAGCAATTGTCCAGCTGCTTCTTCATTTCAGATGGACCCTGATTGGTCTCTTTGCTCCAAACACAGGGAAGGGAGAGAATTTCATGAGGACTTTGACTCCTATACTTGTCAGGAATGGAATTTGTGTTGTTATATCAAAACAATTCTCAACAACTGGTCACACAGCGCCCCTCAGGGATGCCCTCTCTCAGTGGAGACAAGTCAATGTCTTTGTCCACTTCATAGAAAATGTTTCCCTTGTGGACAAAATTCTTCCTTTCCATTTTGCACTTATGCGTTTGCCAGGACCCATTGAAGGGAAAGTCTGGATCTTGACAGTGCTGGGTCATTTGACAATTCCAAGGCACAGATTTTTGAGATATGTCCATAGTATTTGGGCTTTTCATACAAAATACAAGGACAAATATCATCGTTTTGAACCCTATTTATTTTTGGAACCCCAGATTGAAGATCACTATTTTCACTGTTCTCTTTCAAAGCACGTCTTTTCTGTCAAAGGCCGGAGAAGATGCACCCAGAAAGCCCCAATGGAGACCTAATGGAAAAGGAACAGGATCCGGTTCCCAAATCACTCCTATTTGTACACTTTCTTTAACACTCTGGCCCATGCCTTGAGCGCTGCCTATTCCTCCAGATCCAGGAGGAGAAGCAAGGAGGTCGAAGAGAGGTTGGGAGCTCCAAGGCTGCAGCCCTGGCAGGTAAGGGGGTCCCAATACAGCTCCATCCAACATAGTTATTTTTTGGAAAATATCCAGAGGAGGTGGAGAGAAACCATGGTACAAAAGGGCAAAGGTTTGGGCCGGTTTATTCAGTCATAGGATAATATTCCAAAGAGTGGGCAACATGATAGATATATTTTGATATTAAGCACTGATAATTGTAAAATGGATATGTGCATTTTCAAATGAATTCCTGTCTTTATGCGTTTGTGATTAGCATTGTTGAATTTTGCTTTCATACCCTGAGACTATCTAGCCCAACCCCTCCTCTCTGCCAGAACCCCATTTTTTCTGACTGAGGGCTTCTCAGTCTTTGCATGAAGACAATCAGTGATGGGGAGACTGAACTCTCATTCTCTGGCTCCATCTAAACTGGCCCTTTCTTTTAAGATGTTTTTCCTCTCATTCAACCAGAATCTCCTCTCTTGTGACTGGATGTATTTTTCCATGTCTGACATTCTGGAATAATAGAGACCAGTTCTTAAGCTTCTGTCTAACATCTTTCAGTTATTGGAAGCGGGCTGTATCCTCCCTTCTCTAACTAAGAGATTGTAATAAATTGGAAAAGGGGTTCCCAGACTCCCTCTGATTTTCAGAAATTCTCCTTGTTGTCTTTTCTCATGGCTCAGAGGGAAGAGCCTTGTAGTGCCTGCATGGGGACCTCGTACTTGAGTTGGGGGTTTCACAAACCAGAAGATTTCAGGGAGTTTTCAGGGAGTTTATGAATAATCTCTATTGGTTTGTTTGTTCAGTTATGTTCTGTATCAGGACCCACCTCAACACCTCATCCCAAGAAAGCAGAACTCATGGAAGCAAGCTCTTCCAAAAGGAACTTTTATTAGGAGAAGCTGATAGCAGGCATACTAGACAGGATCTGAGGGACTCCTGTTCAGATCAATGGGTTAAAGTATCCCCAAGCAAACCCCACCCCATAGTTCATCCGGACGGTTCAAACCGGCCAATCCCCAGGTGTTAAGTCCATCGTGGGAAAGGGGAGATAACATCGGTCCGGCTCTGGTCATAGCAGTGATGTTTAAATAGCTCTTTGCACCTTTTGAGAGCAGAGAGATAAGCCAGGCTCCGAAGGTTGTATTTCTTTCTTTCCCCCCCCCCTTTTGCTAGCTGACAGGTTAGGGAGAAGAAAGTTCAGAGAGAGACACAGTGCAGGAACGCGAAGTGTTACATTATAGCAATAAAGGAAGCTAAGGCAAAGTGTTACATTGTAGCGAGTGTCAACGCTGTTAATATGGGATATTATTGCATTGACAAGATATGCAGAACTGTCTGGTATTTTTGGAGTTAAATCAGATGACAGACGAAGGGAGGAGAATTATGAAAAAAGCGGGAGACTGGGAAGGGAAGTGAATCTTTGGCCTCCAGCCTAATTGGAAGACGTAAATCATAACAGTAAAGTAAGGGAGGAGTTAGCAAGATAAGACAGACGCAAGCCAGAGAATTCCAGATTCTGGCATCCGCTTTGTAATGTACCGAAGTATTGTAGCAAAACTCCTGGCAAGGAATGCAAAATAAAGAAACTAAAACAGAGAATAATGTCTCTGTTTTCAAGGATTGCTTCCTCCTTCGGACCACAACAGCGAGAGGGAAAGAAGGCAGGAAAGCAAAGTGCTACATTGTAGCGAAAAAGGAAGCTAAGGCAATAAACCCATTGTCAGAATCCAATTATATTTTATTTCTAGCTATCTACTCTGAGAAAACCCAATTCTTACTCTCTTCTGGATTCTGTCATACTACAAAGGGGGGGAGTAAACACGGGTGTTTATGACTATCAACTACAAAGCAACATCCTCTGTGGATTCCCTTCGAGAGTACTAACCATAACAATGCGGCCATCAGCCTTTGATCTCACTCCCTATGAAGTCTCCTTGTATCGGCAACGAGGAAAAAGGGGGGGAAGATTTCAACGTTTGGGATCCAATGGATTTAACACCCAACCATCTGTCAATTTGAATTGACCGGAAGGAGTGTGGAGTGGGGCTACCTGGGAACACTTTAAAACATTGAATGGTCAGGGGGGTCCCTCAGATCCTGTCTAGCATGCCTTCAGTCAGTTTTTCTTAATAAAGATTCCTGTTGGAAGAAACGTTCCAAGAGTTCTGTCTTCTTAAGATGTAAATTGAGGTGGGTCCTTACACCCGTGCTCTGTCCCCCTCCCCTCTAGGAGTATGGCAGAACACAGGGAGAGGAGAGAATGGAATCGGGAAGCAAGAGAAAGAGAGGCAGGGAAGTATGAAATATGACAGATATGGGTTCTGACATTCTGATGCTCTACAATGTTCTGTATAATTGCTTTATCAATACATGGTTGAGGCATTTTGCTGAATCTTTCTTTTACACTTTTGAAGATAGTAGTAACTCTTCTTCTCCCAACTAAGAATACCTGCAAATCAGATAATTGTAAAAGAAAGATTCAATTGTAAAAAGACACATGAGATAAGAAACCAAAAGTTCTGCTTTTAACATTTGTGGATCTTTTCATTTTAGTTTCATCCCTTTCTGGCGAAGCATCAATTTTGCAATCTTTCCAACTTCAATTTGTACTTGGATCAAAATGGAAATGTAGCAGCAGCTCTTCTCCTCAGGACCTGGGTGGTTCTCCCCAGGTTGGAGTTCAACTTTCAGCACACAGGGAGTTTTGAAAGAGAGAGACTTATCATCAACCAAGATGCTCTTTCACGGCTAACGTTGTTCAACAAAGTGGGTGAAATATTGGTGTTTTTTCCTCTGTTTTGCAAAGCCTTAGGACCCATTTCAAGTTTTCTTAGACTGATTTGGAGGCTTCAATTCTATTCAACTTTTTGAGGGACCTGTTCTCATGACCTCACCTCCACCTCTTCTCACTACAATTCTAGAAATAAAGAGTTTGTTTTAATGCCTGTTTCACCACCAAGGCAGCTGCATGAATTGAACAAATAAATATGCATAAAACAAAGAATATCCATTTTAAAGTTGATAGCCTTAACTTCAAAGGATTTTTTCCTTTGTATGTTAACTGGGAGACGGTTTTGGACTGCTGTCAGAGGGAAGTGGGTTTTCAATGTTTTATGTACTCCAGAAGAGTACATAAAGTGGGTTTTCAATGTTTTATGTACTCCAGAATAACTCTTTGTTTATTCTACTGGTCAGAGGTTTCTTTCTTCATCATAGTTTTTCTCTATTTTAATAGATCTGGTACACAAAATTGTAATAAATCTAAAATGTATTCTAAATTTAATAAATTCTAAAATTTAATATAAATAGATCAGCATACTTTAAAATCATTGCTTTATGAAGAAGGGAGGAATGCATGTTAATAGGGTCATTAGTAGGAACTAATTGATTGTCACTTAATTTTAAAATCTTTTTTCGATTCCATCCCTCCACACTTTATTGTGGAAAAGTCCGTTCTTGCAATGCAATATGTCAGAAGCAAAAGGCAGTAACTAAATGAAGAATCTGCCTGTAGTTGTATCTCATACAACCATTTGGAACTAGAGAGAGATTTCATATTTATCTAAGGGAAGACCAGATGCTAATGAGCTAATGTCCATGTCTACCTCCGTTTTTCATGGATGGTGAATCCTAATGCACTTGTTTTGGCATTCCTATTTCTTCTGATTAGTCTCTGCCTCAGTCCAAATGTGTGGAAAATTGTCATCCTGGATTTGTCAAGAGGGCTCGAGAAGGAGAGCCAGTTTGCTGCTATAATTGTGTTCCTTGTCCGAACGGGACCATCTCCACTCAGGAAGGTGGGTGACACTGGAGGAAAGGAAATCTTTGTGGAGGTGGATCCATCCAGACATTTTCATGAAATTGTATATTGAAAAACATGTTGAAGCTTCTTGTTTATTGTCAAAATGCACAATTTCTTATCTAAAGGGAAGAATAACCCTAAGAACTTGAAAGAGAGTGTAAGGACCCACCTCAATTTACACCTTAAGAAGACAGAACTCTTGGAACGTTTCTTCCAACAGGAATCTTTATTAAGAAAAACTGACTGAAGGCATGCTAGACAGGATCTGAGGGGTCCCCCCCTACCATTCAATGTTTTAAAGTTTTCCCAGGCAGCCCCACTCCACATTCCTTCTGGTTGATTCAAATTGGCAGATAGTTGGGTGTTAAGTCCATCAGATCCCAGGCATTGCAATCTTCCCCCCCTTTTCCCTCGCTGCCGGTAAAAGGAGACTTCATAGGGAGTGAGATTAAAGGCTGATGGCCGCATTGTTATGGTTAGTACTCTCGAAGGGAATCCACAGAGGTTGTTACTTTGTAGTTGATAGAGGAAATGCCAGTCATAAACACCCGTGTTTACTCCCCCCCCCCCTTTGTAGTATGACAGAATCCAGAAGAGAGTAAGAATTGGTTTTTCTCAGAGTAGGTAGCTAGAAATAAAATATAATTGGATTCTGACATCCGGCTTAAAAATAAGACAGATCCACCTGTAGAGAAAATAAGACAGGTATAAAAGTTAGTCTGGCTTGTTAGGATACTCTGTATGAAACTTCTTTAAAAGCTTTGGGGCTCTAGTATGACATTTATGGACCCACTCATTTTGAGCGGATGGGAGGTGTTTCCATGCTACTAGGTATTGAGTTGACCCATGATATTTTCTAGAGTCCAGGATTTCCTGTATTTCGAAGTGTTGTTCTCCTTCCACCATGATTGGCGGTGGTGGTGGGGATTTTTGGCCGTAAGGGTGACTGTTGTTCTCTTTTCAGCAAACTGCAGTGGAAAATTGGGTGTATTTGCATAAGATTCTTGGGTAATTCTAATTCTACTGTTACTGGGTTTATGATTCTTTTAATTGGAAAAGGCTCTATATATTTTGGTCCATGTTTTTTACAGGGTTGTAGGGATTTTAAGTATTTTGTAGACAAGTACACCATTTCTCCTATAATGAATGGTGTGGGCTCCACCCTTTTCTTATCTGCTTGTGCTTTGTATGCTTGCCTAGCTTCCTCTAGGGCTTTTCTAACTATTGGCCAGGTGTTTTGTAATTGTTCCATCCATTCTTTCAGTGATGGGATTGCCGGTTCGTTTGGGGTTAGTTCTGGCATGGGGTTGAAACTTTGGCCGGTAGCTATTTTTTTTTTTTTTTTGTTTTTTTTTTTTTTAATTATATATTTTTTTTAAAAAAAAAAAAAAACATAACACACATAAACACACAGTGTATACTCCTTTTTTTTTTTTTAAACAGCAATTTCGTAACGGTAATCTTCTATTATTTACATTTTCCCCCCTTATTCTTCTTTAAAAAATATTTGTCCTTGTTGTCCCATTGTTTCTTATTTCCATTTTCTTCCTTCATACTATACTTCATACTTAGAATAATACATATTATTACTATACATTATTATACATTATTATACACATATTTTCCCTTTCTTGACCTTTCCATGTTTATTTTCATTTATTATTTCTAATCTCCAACCAATCATACCACTTATTCCATATTACATAGTACTCTGTGTCTTCCTTTTCTTTTATCTCTTTTGTTAATTTGTCCATCTCCGCACAGTCTAGGATTTTCCTTATCACTTCTTCCTCTGATGGTATATTCTCATTTTTCCAGAACTGTGCGTAGACTATTCTTGCTGCCGTTGTTATATGTAAGATTAAGTACCGTATTTCTTTACTATATTTTCTATTTAAAATACCCAGCAGGAAGATCTCTGGTTTCCAGTCTACGGGTTGATCTATTATTTCTTCCATCCATCTTCTTATTTTAGTCCAGTATTTTTTCGCAACTGGGCATGTCCACCATAGATGATAATATGTTCCATGTACCTTTTTACATTTCCAGCATGTCGGTGAGTTGTTCTGGAACATCTTGGCAAGCTTTGCTGGTGGAAGATGCCATCTGTAAAACATCTTCAACTGGTTTTCCTTGAATGCCGCAGACATAGTCAATTTTATGTTTGTTTCCCATATTTTTTCCCATTTCTCCAATTCTATGTTGTATCCGAAATTTTTTGCCCATCTAATCATTGTGTCTTTGACAACCTCGTCTTCCATTTTATATCTCAGTAAATATTTATATATATTACTAATTAATTTTATTTCTGTTCCGTGTATAATTTTATCCAATTCTTGCGGCTCTTTTTGTATTTCATATAATTTTTTGTCCTCTGTATATTTAGATTGAATTTGTGTAAATGTCCACCAATCAATCTCTCTGCCTACATCTTGTTCCAATTCTTGTTTTGTTTTCAGATTTCCCTGTTCATTTACCAATTCCTTGTATCTATCTTATTTATGTCCAGTAAGTTTGGGTGTTTCAGAGCTTCTGTTGGGGATAACCACATTGGAATTCTTATGTAATGTTTTTGTTTTATTTTTTCCCAAGTCTGTAGCAATGCATCCCTAACTATGTGTCTTTGAAAGTATCTGTGTATTTTATATTTTTCGTCCCATAGGAATGCATGCCACCCCGCTTGCAAGTCATGTCCTTCTAGTGTTAAAATTCTGGTATTTTTCAGTTCCATCCATTCTTTTAGCCAAGTTAGGCTTGATGCTTGGTAGTATATTTTCCACTCTGGTAATGCCAATCCCCCTTTATCTTTCGTATCTTGCAAAAGTTTTAATTTAATCCTAGGTTTTTTCCTTTGCCATATAAATTTAGTAACCAATTTATTTAATTCTTGAAAGAATGTTTTCCCTAGTTTTATTGGAATAACTTGGAACAGAAATAATATTTTTGGCAATATATTCATTTTGACCGTTGCGATCCTCCCTAAAAATGAAATTTGTAGATTTTCTAAATCTTTTTTTATCTGGTGTAATATTTTATCATAATTATCCTCCTTAATCGAGGAGCACTTCGCTGTAAGCTGTAAGCCAAATCCCTAAATATTTTATTTTCTTAGTTACGCTTATTTTTGTTTTATATTCCAGTTCGCTTTCCTGTGCCTTTGTAAGATTTTTGGTTATCAATTTGGATTTATTCTTATTAATCTTAAGTCCGGCTACCTCACCAAATTCTTCTATTTTTTGAATTAATTTAGGGCCGGTTTCTAATGGGTCTTCCAAAATAAATACCAAATCATCAGCGAAGGCTTGGACCTCATATTCTTCCTTCTTAATTTTTAAACCCTTTATTTCTTGATCCTCTCTGATTTTTGTCAGAAGTATTTCTAATGATAAAATAAATAGAAGAGGAGAAAGTGGGCACCTTGTCTTACTCCTTTAGTTATATCAATTTTTTCTGTCATTTCGTCATTCATAATTACCCTAGCTGTTTGTTTAGTATATATTTTCTCAACCATCTTTCCAAATTTTGTCCCAAATTCCATGTAGTTCAATTGTGTTATAATAAACTTCCAATTCAAATTATCAAATGCCTTCTGGGCATCAAGGAAAACCAGTGTAGCTTGTCTTTCAGAATGGACTTCATAGAATTCTAAGGTGTTCATTATTATCCTCATATTATTTTTTATCTGTCGTCCTGGTAGAAATCCATTTTGATCTGGGTGGATGTAGTTATTCAAAAATTTTTTTAATCCTTTCTGCTATTATTGTTGCAAATGTCTTATAGTCTGTATTCAGTAAAGAAATCGGCCTATAATTTTGAATTTGTTGCAAGTCTGAGTCTTCCTTAGGGATGAGAGTAATAATTGCTTCAGTCCAAGATGCCGGTATCTTCGCCTCCTCCAGCACCTCATTACAAATCTCCAACATTATCCATTGTAGTGACTCTTGTGTATTTTTATAAAACTCAACCGGAATTCCATCTGGGCCTGGTGATTTATTATTTTTTTGTTTTTTCAATGCTGTTTCTAGTTCTATTACGGTTATTGGTCTATTCAACATTTCCTTTTGTTCTTCGGTGATTTTGCTCATTTTTGCTGCCTCTATATATTGTTTAACTTTATCATCTGCTATATCTTCCTGATAGTATAGCTTTGAGAAGAAATTTTGTATTATGTTCTTTTTCTCTTCCCGTCTATATTGTACTGTTCCACTTTCATCTTGTAGTTGATGTATTATTCTTTTGCCTTTTTCTTTTTTTAATTTATAGGCCAACCATCGACCAGTTTTATTCGCGTTTTCAAAATAATTTTGTTTCGCCATCCTAATTTTCTGTGCCATTTCTTTTTGTGTTGTCAGATTAATCTTGTGTTTTATAATATTCCATTTTTCTTTTTATCTTTTTGTTTTGTGGATCCTTCTGTAGGTCACTTCCTGTTTCTTTAAGTTCTTTTTGTAGTTTTTCTTGTTGAAGTCTCCTATCTTTATTTTTCTTAGAGTTGTATGCAATTGTCAATCCCCGAATGTAGGCTTTTGTAGTATCCCACAAATTTTGTGTTGATGTCTCTTCCTTTTTATTTACCTGAAAAAATAATGTCAACTCCTTTTCTAGCATCTGTATATATTGTTTGTCTTTACATAGTCTTTGATTCATTGACCATCTTTTTCTCTGTTTCTGGCCTTTCCATTTTATTGTTATTGGGTTGTGATCCGCCCAGTCATTAAGTCCTATTTCAATTTCCTCTATCCCGTTCTGTACTTCTGTTGTTACCCAGGCCATATCGATCCTAGACCAGGATTGATGCGGATACGAATAAAACGTGTATTGTTTGTCTGATCTGTGTGTCTCTCTCCATATATCCCGAAGGTTGAGTTCTGTTACCATGTTAAAGAACGATTTTGGTAATATATTTTTCTTCTTTTTGCTCTTTTTACTACTCTTATAGTCTTTCTTAACATCAACTATTGCATTTAGATCCCCAATCATACAAATACTTTCATAATCCAGATCCACTAGTTTCTTATGTACCTTTTTAAAAAATTCATGTTGGTTATTATTTGGTGCATATACTGCCGTTAATAAAATTTGTTTTTGCTCTAATTCTATTTCCAACATTAAAATTCTCCCCTCTTCATCTGAATATATTAATTTTGATTTTATTTTTTCTTTGACATATATAGCAATTCCTCCTTTCTTGTTTTGTGCTAGTGTTGTGTATAGTGTTCCTAATTTTACATTCTCTAGTAGTTTTCTATAATCCTTTTTTATATGAACTTCCTGAAGACATATCACATCTGCATCCAATTTCCTTAATTTATTAAACGTTTGTACTCTTTTTCTTGGTATGTTTAAACCATTAATGTTTACAGAAAAGAGCTTAATTGCCTCTCCCGTTTTTTACTTGATCTGTTTTTTTTGTGCTTCTTGTCTCTATTACCCTTCCTTTTGCTCCTTCTCTTTCTAACCTTTCTCTTTCTTGTATCTTTTGCGTTTCTCTTTCTCGTTCAAATTCTTCTAATAGGTCTTCCTCCTGGCTTTTACTCTCCGGCTCTTCCCTACTTTCTTGTTCTTCTCCCTGCGCAAAGTGACATTCATAAAAATCCTGCGCTTTCTCGAGTGTGTCTATCTTATATTTTTTTTCTTGCCATGTTACAAATATGCCTTCAGGTATTAACCATCGAAACATAACTTTGTATTTAGTTAATTGGGTTGTTAGAAATTGGTATTCTCGTCTCTGATTTCGTATTCTACGTGGTATTTGCTTTAATACAATTATTTCTTTACCCTTATAAACTATTTGTTCGTCTCTTGTTTTTTTATATATTTCATCCCTTATTGATCTTCTAGTAAACCTTATATGCACCTCTCTCGCCAATCTGTGCCTTCGTGCATAATTTGTATATACTCGATATATTTCATCTATGTCTCTTCTTGTTTCCTGTTTGTCCTTTCCTAATATCTCAGCCAATATCTCCGCCATCTTCTCTCCCAAATCTTCTTCTTTTTCCTCTACGATATTTTGAAATCTTAGGAAGAACGAAGCTTTTTCCATTTCCAAGAAGGCAACAGATTCAGCCAACTCTCTGTTTACTTGTTTGGATTTCTGATCCATTTTTTCTATTTTGCCATCAGCTTGATCTATTTTTGTTTCGACTTTTTGAATTCTTTGTTCGTTCTTCATCATTGTTTGTTGTATACTCTCTATCTTGTCATTCATGTTTTTAATTTCATTTTTGATTTCTTTGTGATGAGTTTTTGTTTCTTCATGATTATTTGCTATTGCCTCTTGGGTCTTCATCATTGTTTCCTGCATCATTTGTAATGTTATCTGTATGCTCTGTTGGTTCATCGCCAATTCTACTTTTTCTTTCCCCAACATGGTTCCTATCATTCTTTGACCTATAGGAGAGGCCATTATAGGTGTGGGATTTGTAGCTGTTTTTTTACTTATTTTAGTTGTTGCGGTACTCGTCATTTTTATTACTTGAATAATATTTTTCCACACTTGCATATATCAATTTTATATAACGTTATTCTTAGGGTTAACCTTAAAAATAAGATTACAAATAGAGTTATACCTTTTCTTACCCCACTATTATATAATATAATTTATAATACTCTTAACACCTCTTATATATATATTTCTATAACACTACACACAATGCATATACATATACTATTCTCTAAGTATTATCACCGCTCTTAACTTCATTCACTATCACTCTTATTTGACTAATCACCTTTCTCTATATTTCTTTACTATGTTGTAATTACTTTCTCAATTTTATTTAATTCAATTACTCAATTATACTTATTTCTATACATTAACTCAATTCATTTGCTTCATTCCTTTTAATACATTGCCTGCAGTCCCTTTTCTTCTTGTTACTTGATCACTACTTGTTAACAGGTGCTGCAATATTGCATCAGCCTTTTTTCTCTCTGTCTCAGTTTAATGTCTCCACAAATCCACCAAATGTCACCTTATTTCTTCTTCTGTATATCCAATGTATCCAAAACGTCCACTAGTCACTTTATCCAGATATATGTCAATTGAGATTCAAATTTCAATGCTATTTGCTCTTCAAAAATAAGATCCACTAATTAGTATTAAGTTTCTCCGTTGTCTCACTTCAACTTTTAATCCTTATGTTAATTTTTTCAAAGTCTCTTAATCACCTTTTGTTGCCTCCGGCCATCCTTTCTCCAGTCCTTTCTCTAGTTTCAATCTCTGCTTCTTGCAGCTCTTAAATTCCAGTCTTTCACATTTTATAAACTTTACTGTGGGCTCTCTGCTTCTTCTCGCTGCTCTCGTTCTGCTCTAAGGCTCACTTCTCCACTCTATTCCATTTCAGTTGCCGCTGTGTCTCTCTCCTTATCACTTTGCTTTTTCCGCGCCTTCTCTCTATCAAATATTCCTCACCTCCTTCAGGGGTTTCCTCATCTCCCGTACGAAGCTGTCAGTTCAACTTTTCACTTCCCTCTCAGGCTGTCGCCATCGCTCCAGGCCGGCCTTAAAGACCGGCTTCTTCTCCGCCAATTTTAAGAGTGCTGCTCCTGTCTGCTCGGGTGTTTGCTTTCCACCCAGCTCCTCTGAAGCTTCCTCTTTAATTTACCAATCTCTCCGGGATCGGTAAAGCCCTTGCCGGGCTCTTAGCGAAGAATTTCCCGGGATTTAGGAACAGAGATCTGTTCCTTCACCCGCTCCACGAAGACGTCACAGCCAGAAGTCCGGCCGGTAGCTATTTCAAAAGGAGTGTAACCTGTGCTGGAGTGGACTGCATTATTGTAGGCAACTTCTCCGAAAGGGAGTAGGTCCATCCAATCTGACTGCTGGAAATTAAGAAAACATCTTAAATATTGCTCAGGTACTGAGTTAGATTTCTCTGCTTGACCGTTCCCCTGAGGGTGATGACTAGATATCAGTCCCTGAGTGGTCCCTAAAAGGGATAAAAATTCCTTCCAAAATGCAGATGTAAATTGCACTCCCCTATCAGATATGATGCATTGGGGTGCCCCATGCAATCTGTAAATATGCTGCACGGAAAGTTTCGCTAAAGCTTTTGCGGTGGGGATCTTTTGGCAAGGAATAAAGTGCACCTGTTTGGAAAACAAGTCTGTGACCGTCCAGATGACAGTATTCCCATTGCTTTCTGGTAATTCCACTATAAAATCCATGGCTATTTCCCTCCAGGGGGCTGAGGGATTTGCCACTGTTTGTAACAGTCCTGGTGATTTCCCTTGCAACCTTTTTGCAGTTGCACACTTTGGGCAGCTGGCCACGTAACTTTCTATGTCTTTTTTCATGGATGGCCACCAAAATTGCCGTTTAATTAAGTGCAATGTTTTTACAAATCCAAAACGCCCTGCTGATTTTGTGTTGTGGCAAACCTGCATGAATGTGATCCTTTGAGTGGTTGGTATATATAACATCTCCCCCACCCAAGGCAGTCCGTCTTTCATTGTGCATACGTGTTTATTTTTCTGGAACCATTCATCTGTTTCCAAACTTTTCCGGAATTCAATTCTGGTCTGGCTATCCAGCTGCGGTTTTAATTTAGCTTGGGCTCTGGTAGTCACTGGCGCTGCCAGTTGTGATTCTCCCATAATCAGTTTAGAGTCGGTGGCTCACATGCTGTAATATTGGGGCATGCGAGATAATGCATCTGCCAGAAAGTTCTTTCCCCCCCGGCAGATGCTTGAGCGTAAAATGGAATTGGTGAAAATGCTGGGACCAGAGGGCTTACTTCGGGTTGAGTTTTCTGGGTGTTTTCAAGGCTTACAAATTTTTGTGGTCTGTCCACACCTGGAAAGGGATTTTATTGCCTTCAAGGAATTGACGCCATATAAGTAATGACCAACGTATCCCATATGCCTCTTTCTCCCACACGGGCCAGCGCTGTTCTGTTTCAGTGAGTTTCCTGGACGTATACGCGCAGGGCTGCAACATTCCTTCATCATTTTCTTGTAATAGTACAGCCCCCACTGCCACATCACTTGCATCTGTCTATATTACGAAGGGTTTGTCCATGTCCGGGTGCCTCAGTACTGGTTTGGCAGAAAAAAGCCTCTTTAATCTCTCAAATGCCACTTGGCATTCCATTGTCCATTTTAGTGCCTGGCTAGGTTTCACTGAGGATTCTCCCTTTGTTTTTAGTAAGCTCATGAGGGGCAGGGCTATTTGGGCAAATGAGGGGATGAATTGGCGGTAAAAGTTTGCGAAACCCAGGAAACTTTTCAGTTGCTTTCTTGTGCGAGGTGGTGCCCATTCTAATACTGCCCTGAGCTTTTCTGGGTCCATTTCAATGCCTTGTGGGGATATGCGGTAACCTAGGTAGTCTATTCTTTCCTGGTGAAATTCGCATTTTGATAATTTGGCATATAGGTGGGCGGCTCGCAGTTTCTTTAAAACCGCTCTGACTAGGTTGACATGTTCCTCTTTTGATTGGGTGAAGATAAAGATGTCATCTAAATAAACCAGGACCCCCTTAAATAGGTGCTCCCTTAGTACCTCATTGATGAATTGCATAAATACTGCGGGCCCCCCTTGTAATCCAAATGGCAAAACTTTGAATTTGTAGCACCCCATTGGGCAATTAAATGCGGTTTTCCATTCATCTCCTTCCCTAATTCTCACGCGGTAATACGCTTCCCTTAGATCTAGTTTAGTAAAAAAAATTCCTTTCGAGAGGTGTGATAACATGTCCTTCATGAGGGGTAGGGGGTATAGGTTGCTTTCACTGATTGCATTAAGAAGCCGGTAGTCCACGCATAAGCTTAGAGAGCCGTCCTTCTTCTCTCTAAAGAGGACCAGAGCGGCCACCTTAGGTTTGGCTGGTTCAATGAACCCCCTTTCTAGGTTTTTCTTTATAAATCTCTCCATTTCCTCCTTCTCCTTTGGGCTCATGGAGTATAATCTGGGCTTTGGAAGTTTTGCCCTGGGCTTGAATTCTATGGCACAGTCCGTGGGTCGGTGGGGGGGAAGCTCATCCGCCCTCTACTCGCTGAAAACTTCAGCAAGATCTCTGTATTCCTCTGGAATTTCTGGTAGCCCCTGTAATTCTTCTCCTATAGACGCTTTTTCCATTCTTAATTTTGGTGGATCCCCTTGGTGTTTTAAGTCCGTAGGGTCCCCCTTCAGGAAATTGACTTCTGCCGTCCTCCAATTTACCCAGGGGTTCCATTTTGTTAACCATTCCACCTAGGATCATTGGGCATTCCATGCCTGGGGTCACTACAAACGTTATGTCTTCCTCATGATTTCCCAGGGATAGGTGGACTGGTAACGTGGCTAGGGTAGCTGGCACCCCCCCTGCTATGGACCCATCTAACTGGCCAAATGAGATTGGTTGTTCCAGCCTCCTCACCGGAATGCCCAAATTTCCCACTAGCGTCGGGCAAATGAGGCAGTGGCTGCAGCCAGAGTCTATTAAGGCTTTCACTTTGACAGCTTCGGGCATGGAGGGAGCTAATATAGTCACTGTCTTGAGGATGGGTGGGATGGATCCACTTACCAGGGGTTCGCCCTCCAAGCTATCGTCTGGGGCGTCCACCGTCCCTGCGGTGTAGGCTGGAGCTCTTTCCCCACGATGGGCAGAGGTAGGGGATTCCACAGCCTCTATCCCTCTCGTGGCAGATTCTTTTGACTTAGCTGGGGACTTCCCGGATTTGCTGGCCGGTGATCTGTCTGGGTTGTGCTGGGGGGCTTTCGAGCAGCATTCTACAGCCCGATGCCCCTCTCTCCCGCATTTGAAACAGCCCATTGGCTTCTTGGCCATAGCCGATGGCTTCACTGGTTCGCGCGTCGGTTCAGGTGGTGAGCGGCTCCATAGTTTTCCTTGGCAGTGCCTCTTCAGTAGGTCGATCTCTGCTTCCTCTGCCAGGACATACCATTCGTCGAGTTGGTGTGGGTCCCCCCGGGGCAGGCAAGCATCATATAGGTCGTAATTTAGATCGTCTTTGAAATGGCTAAGGAGGATGTCTTCTGGCCAGTTCAGCTTGCTGGCAATGGTTCAGAATTCTTGCGTATATTCAGCTACTGGCCGTCTGCCTTGCCTCATTGTTTTGATCCTTTCACGAGCTTTGCAATCAGCCAGGGGGTCTTCAAATCGCCTTCTCAGAGAGGACATGAAACGTTTGAAGTCGTTGAGCTCTGGGGCATCGGAATCATGCAAATTCACCACCCAATCAGCGGCCGGCCCATCCAGAGTAGATTGCACGATCTGGATACGGGCTTTGTCGCTAGGGATGTGCCGCCCGTGTTCCTCCAAGGACTTGGCTTAGGAAAAACCCCAAGCGTGTCGGCTCCCCCTTGAATTTCGCGTCCAGCGGTGGGAATCTTTGAATGGATCGGCGCCTTCTTCGTCGGTGGTATTGTCTTCCATCCAGATCGCCATCTGCGGGTAGGCGGGGGGTGGGGACTACTGGATCAGCAGATGTCCCTGGGGCTGCAGGTTCCAATTCCCCCTCCGTGTCTCTCCAGTTGCGGCTCCAGGAGTTGGTGCGGCCATGGGCCTCAGGATCCTCCTCTCTTAGGAAGCTGAGGGTCCTGTTCATCAAGTCGATAGCTTTCTCTAGGATCCAGTTCGAGTGCTGTGCCCAGCTTCCTTCGCTTGTGTGCAGGGATCTCTCCATCTCCTGCTTCCATCCTGGTTGGTTGGCCCCCCGTCTCACGGTCACCTTTCTTGATTTCTTTTCCCACTCACCTTTCTTTCCAACGCCCATTGACCACCGAGGCTTGTGGTTACACGTCTCCACCACCTCTTCTCCTGAGGAATCTGACCCTTCAGATCCGGATATTTGGCAGGTTTCCAGTTGGGGCAATGGCTCTCTCTCCGGGGGGCTTTCCCCCTTCCCTGCTTTGTTGTTTGACATGGTATTTTTTGCAAAGTCCCCCAGCAAGGTTCTTCCTTCCAGGTTGACCAATTTTGCAGATCCTGTCTAATGTAAGGACCCACCTCAATTTACATCTTAAGAAGACAGAACTCTTGGAACGTTTATTCCAACAGGAATCTTTATTAAAACTGACTGAAGGCATGCTAGACAGGATCTGAGGGGTCCCCCCCAACCATTCAATGTTTTAAAGTGTTCCCAGGCAGCCCCACTCCACATTCCTTCTGGTTGATTCAAATTGGCAGATGGTTGTGAGGTAGATGGGAAATTACCATGAAAAATATTAATTCAAATTAGCAGAAGTTATATGTTGCAAGCTTTAGACACATATTATTTACTTGTTAAATGTGATGACCTATGTGCTAGATAAACTCTGTTATGAAACATATTACAAGAAGTGGCAACTGAAAGTAACAGATGGTGTAAGATAAAGTCCATAGATGTGGTAAGACGCCCAGTTACATGTACTTCTCCTTTTCTGTCATGTTAAAGCTAGATATAAACTTCTTCTTTTGCTGTGTTAAAGGTAGATAAGAAGTCACCCCGTGGGCAAAGCACGGGTGACACGGTGTATAAAAGTGACACCCTGGGTGTAGCCCGGTGTTCAGAATTTGCCATGCTAATGCTCTGAACCTTTGCGCAAATAAACCTGTTTCTCCAACCCTTCGTGGTCTTGTCTTCTGCATCAATATCGAGGGTTTCTACTACAGTTGGGTGTTAAATCCATCAGATCCCAGGCATTGCAATCTTCCCCCCCTTTTCCCTCGCTGCCGGTAAAAGGAGACTTCATAGGGAGTGAGATTAAAGGCTGATGGCCGCATTGTTATGGTTAGTACTCTCGAAGGGAATCCACAGAGGTTGTTACTTTGTAGTTGATAGAGGAAATGCCAATGATAAACACCCGTGTTTACTCCCCCCCCCTTTGTAATGTGACAGAATCCAGAAGAGAGTAAGAATTGGTTTTTCTCAGAGTAGGTAGCTAGAAATAAAATATAATTGGATTCTGACAGAGAGGCTAGGAAGAAAAAGGAAGGTGTGGCAGATTGGGAAACTTTACCATTCCCAGGGGAAATAATTATTTTGCTTCTTAGTTTAGATGTGTCTCTCCATTTTAACCTTTCTAGGAATATATTTGAAATTTTAGAAATTTTCTTATTGCTTTTTCTCATCTGAAACAGATTTTCGGCATGTCATCCCCCAAAAGTTATATTGAACAACAATGTCTATTAAGATCATCAACCACCATAAGATGAGAGATCTTGAAGAATCAGGAATGGAGAGCTTATCTAATTTCACACAAGAAAGCCCTCTGTGCAAGAATTTAAATTGTAATGTACAGAAAGGAGTGGAAACTATCTTCTTAGATGCCGCTTCAGAAACTCCATCTGAACTGCATCAAGGACCTTTCCAACATCCAATGAGATGAGAGCAGCCAGTTCATGCATAGAGAGGCATGGATAGTTATGGGGGCACCACATTACACCCACATTACCGCTGCTCCCGGTAGCCATTTCAGCTTATTTGTAAAGCTGCATTTCTATACCAACCAACTAGATTTCATAGGATAAGCATCCTCTGGGTTCAAAATATTGAGAATATTGTGATTTCCCCAAATTTCATGCAAATTACCTATACAGATTTCAGAAAGTGATATTTTCTTAATTTTTCCCCATGGAATTCTTAAGCAATACATCTTAGAATATCTCCCTATCAGCTGTTCTCTCATGAAGGTATTTCTTGAAAGGTAATATGAGAGATTATTAAAGAAATATTGCTTTTTGGCTTTCTCAGATACAGAAAAATGCACCAAGTGCCCAGATGATAAATACCCAAATGAGAACCGACTCCAGTGTATCCCCAAAGTTATAAACTTCCTGCCTTATGAAGAACTTCTGGGCATCATCCTGGTCTCTTTTTTGCTACTCTTGTTCTTAACCACAGGCCTTGTCTTAATCATCTTCATTAAATATCGAGAAACTCCCATTGTCAAAGCCAACAACCGGGACCTCTCCTACATCCTGTTGGTCTCCCTCCTGCTTTGCTTTTTGTCTCCTTTTCTCTTCATTGATCAACCAAGAAAAGCCACCTGCCTTCTCCGACAAATGGTTTTCAGCATCATCTTCTCAGTTGCTATTTCTTCTCTCTTGGCGAAAACCATCACAGTGGTGCTGGCCTTCCTGGCCACAAAACCAGGAAACCGAGTGAAGAGATGGTTGGGGAAGAGCTTGGCCAACTCCATCATCCTTTCTTGTTCTGCAGTCCAAATTATTATCTGCTCCATCTGGCTGGGAGTTTCTCCCCCATTCCCTGACTCTGACCTCCACTCCCAGCCTGGAGAGATCATCTGCAATGCAACGAAGGGGCTGTTGTCATGTTCTACATCACCCTCAGCTACATGGGCTTCCTGGCTGCCATCTGCTTTATGGTGGCTTTCCTGGCCAGGAATCTGCCTGGGGCCTTCAACGAAGCCAAGCTCATCACCTTCAGCATGCTGGTCTTCTGCAGTGTCTGGGTGACTTTTGTGCCGACCTATCTGAGCACCAGAGGGAAATACATGGTGGCTGTGCAGATCTTCTCCATCCTGGCTTCCAGTGCTGGGCTGCTGGGCTGCATCTTTATCCCCAAGTGCTACATTATCCTTCTGAGGCCAGACTTGAACACAAAGGAGCAGCTTACTCAGTATAAATGTAAAAACATGAG
Organism: Azemiops feae; assembly: GCA_023970755.1. NCBI lineage: Eukaryota > Metazoa > Chordata > Lepidosauria > Squamata > Viperidae > Azemiops > Azemiops feae. Next base: position 477,402 of record JALGBA010001365.1, read on the forward strand.
ATATAACACCATTATGTGATTGGAAGAATTGTTAAAGTTTCTTTTATTTGAAAGGAGATATTCATTCTTTCCATTTAGATAGTGTGCAGGAGTAAAAAAAAATCATATCTATATGTTTCAAAATGGGAAAATGTTGAACGACTGGAGTTCTTGCAACTCCCTTCCCTTTCAGATCAATAAATCTTGCTAAAGAGAAGTCTGTGAAGGTCATTCGGAGGCATTTTATGTTCAGTAAATGCCAATGAGCCTGACACCTTATAAAAAACCATTTGGTCAATTGTTCCTACTGACAGCAGCTAAACGTGTATGTATGTGAGTGACTGAATAGCAAAGAGGTAAGATGGATGCTGTGGGGACCATGCTCCAGCCATGTTGTGTGATAATCTCCACAAAGACTACTGGAATGCCAGAATGACCTGGATTGCAGGGTTTGACCTGCTCTCAGCTGAGGAGGCAATTCTTTATCACTATTGCATAGTTCTTTCTTGATTTCCTTTACAGAAGCCCTTTACAGAAAGTGCTGACTATAACAGCTGTCTGGGATTTTAGTTCTGGGTTGTTATTTAGGTGTCTGTCTTTGTATTATTATTTTTTCTTTCATCATCCATTGAATTAAAATAGCAATATCTAACAATGTTCAGGCTCATCAATTTTACACTGTACAGTTTCAATCAATCAATCAGAATAGAGCTTGGAGGTCTTCTAGTCCAGACAAGTGGCTGTCCAGTCTTCTTAAAAACCTCAAGTGATGCAGCACCCACAACGTCTTGAAGGCAAGCTGTTCCACTGGCTAATTGTCCTCACTGTTAGGAAGTTTCTCCTTAATTTCTGGTTGCTTCTCTCCTTGATTAATTTCCATCCGTTGTTTCTTGTTTTGCCTTCTGGTGCTTTGGAAAATTAATTGACCCCCTCCTCTTTGTAGCAGCCTCTCAAATACTGGAATACTGCTATCATGTATCTAGTCCTTCTTTTCTCTATAACCTATCATGTTAGTCTCTATCATGTCGCCCCTGTTTCTTCTTTTCTTTAGACTAACCAAACCCAAGTCCTGCAGCCATTCTTCATATGTTTTAGTCTCCAGGCCTTTGATCCTTTTAGTTGCTCTTCTCTGAACTTTTTTCAAACTCTCAACATCTTTTTTGTAGTATGGTGACCAAAATTGGTTGCGGTATTCTAGATGTGGTCTCACTAGGGTTTTATAAAGCAGTACTAATATTTCGTGTGATCTTGATTCTATGCCTCTGTTTATACAACTTAGGATTGTATTAGCTTTTTTGGCTGCTTCTGCACACTGATGGCTCATAGTTAAGTGATCATCCACTAGGACTCCAAGGACTCCTAGATTTTTCCTGCCTAAATGTAAAACTTTGCTTTTTTCCAGATTAAAATTCATTTTGTTGGATAGGGCCCATTATTCAAGGCTGTCAAGATCTTTTTGGATCCTGAACTTGTCTTCTGGGGTGTTGGCTATTCCTGCCAGTTTAGTGTCATCTGCAAATTTGATGTTCCCCTTTTATTCCCTCATCTAAGTCATTTATGAAAATATTAAAGAGTACTGGGCCTAAGATGGAGCCTTGTGGTACCCCACTGCTTACTTCTCTCCATGTGGATGTAGTACCATTGAGGGCTACTTACTGAGTACGGTTTGTCAGCCAGCTACAGATCCATCTGGTGGTGATGTTGTTTATCCCAGCTTTTTCTAGCTTATTAAGCAGCAGATTGTGGTCAACTTTGTCAAATTCCTTACTGAAATCTAAGTATACTATGTCCACAGTGTTTCACTGGTCTACTAATTTAGTCACTTTATCAAAGAATGAAGTAAGATTGGTTTGGCATGATCTTTTTTTGACAAACCCGTGCTGGCTACTGGTTATAACTTTGTTTGCTTCTAGTTCTTCGCAGATGTTTTTTTATTATCTTTTCCAGGATCTTCCCAGGTATTGATGTTAGACTGATTGGTCTGTAGTTTCCTGGATCTGATTTTTTTTCCTTTCTTGAAGATGGGAACCACATCAGCCCTTTTCCAATCCTCAGGTACTTCCCCAGTGCTTCAGGATTTCTCAAAGATATGGTACAATGGTTCTGAGATAACATCTGCCAGCTCCTTCAGAACTCTGTGATATAATCTGTCGGGTCCCAATGATTTATAATCCTCAAGGTTAGGTAGGTGTTCTCTTACCATTTTCTTGCTTATTTTAATTCTTGTTTCTACTTTGTCTTTTGCAGTAGTTTTTTAGGTATGTTGGGCTATAAGTTCTTTTTGTGTGAAGACTGATGCAAAGAATGAGTTAAGCAGCTGTCAAGGCCCGCTTTAAAACCTCATCCCAAGAAAGCAGGACTCTTGGAACACATTCATTCCAAAAGAAACTTTTATTAGAAGAAGCTGACACCAGGAATAGAAGGCAGGATCTGAGGGTTTCCCACTCAGATCAATAGGTTAAAAGAGCATCAGGCAAAATCCCACCCCAATAGTTCATCCAGTCAGTTCAAATGGACCAATCCCTAGGTGTTGTCCACTGTGGGAACAGAGCTGATAACAGAGTTCATTCCCAGGCTTGTGAAGACGTTGTTAGGTCTTCGCACCTTTCCCTTCTGCAGCAAGAGATAAGCCAGATGGTCAGAGGCACATTCCTTTCTCACCTCAGTTGACATCAAGGGAAAACAGTTCAAAGAGCAGGCAGAATAGAAAAGGCAGAGAGGATACATTGTAGCAGCTAGGCAAAAGGTGAAAGATACATTCTTTAGAGCTTTCCCCCCCCCCCAGGAGAATGACAGAACCCACGGAAAGAGAACAAAAAGGAACAGACTTAACCCCCCCTCACACTAAAGAAGTGGGTTCTGACATGCTGCGCCCTTTAAAAAAAGAGAGAGATCCACCTGTAGAAAGACAAACAAAAAGATATATAAATAGAGATTAATCTGGTTTATCTGGATATTTTGCATGAAATTTCCTAAGTAATTTGGGGCTCTAACGTGACGTTTCTGAACCCATTTGTTCTGGGTGGTAGGCAGATGCTACCAAGTATTGGGTGAAACCATGATGCTTTCTAGAATCTAAAATCTCTTTGATTTCAAAATGCTGTTCCCCCTCTACCATGATTGGAGGGGAAGGAGGAGCTGTAGCTGGCCTTAAGGGTGATTGCAGCTCATGTTTTAAAAGGCTGCAGTGAAAAACTAAATGAACTTGTCTAAGCGTCTTGGGGAGCTCTAATTCTACTGTAACTGGATTGATTATTCTTTTAATGGGGAATGGTCCCACAAATTTTGGTCCTAACTTCTTGGAGGGTTGTAGGGACTTCAGGTATTTCATTGATAAATATACTTTCTCTCCTACTTGAAACAGTTTGGGTTCAATTTGCTTTTTGTCTGCCTAAAGTTTATAAGCTTCCCTAGCCTCATCTAAAGCCTTTCTCACAACCAGCCAGGTGTTTTGGAGTCTTGTGATCCATTCCTTAGGGAAGTGATGGTTGGATCATTAGAGAGTAGCTCAGGCATCGGGTTGAAGCTTTGTCCTGTTGCTACTTGGAATGGGGTGTAGCCCGTGCTGTAATTCACGGAGTTGTTATAAGCGACTTCTGCGAACAGGAGTAAGTCAGTCCAATTATCTTGCTGGTAATTAATGAAACATCTTAAATACTGTTCTAGTATCGAGTTCGAACATTCAGTCCCACCATTTGTTTGGGGGTGATGACTAGATGACAACCCCTGGTTGGTCCCCAAAATTCTAGGAATGCTTTCCAAAACTCTGAAGTGAATTGCACCCCTCTGTCTGATATGATTCATTGTGGGGCCCCATGAAGTCGATAGATGTGCTGCACAAATAACTTTGCTAAAGTTTTTGCTGTGGGGATCTTTGGGCATGGAATAAATGCACTTGTTTTGAAAAGAAATCTGTTACGACCCAAATAATGGTGTTCCCCCCACTCGCCAGTAACTCCACAATAAAGTCCATAGAAATTTCCTTCCAAGGTGCCGACAGGGTTGCTACTGCTTATAACAGTCCTGGGGTTTTACCCTGTCTCCTTTTTGCAGTGGCACATATTGGGCAACTGGCCACATACCTTTCAATGTTCTTTTTTATCGATGGCCACCAAAACTGCCGTTTCACTAGGTGCAGGGTTTTCATAAATCCGAAATGTCCAGCTGATTTTGAGTCATGGTACAGCTGCATGAAAGTCAGTCTCTGGCTTTTTGGAATGTACAATTTCCCTCCCACCCATGGCAGTCCATCAGTTATTGTGCATAAGTTCTTGTGGCTCAGGAACCATTTGTCAGTCTCCAGCGCTTTTTGTGAATTCAATCCTCGCTTGGATTGTCAGAGGTTTCTGGATTTTGGTTTGTGCTGCAAGCCAAGGACCATGTGGTGAAAAGAAGGCTAGAGTTGAGGAAGTGGTTGGACTTATCTGCTACACGTGCGCCTTACTGGGAGGGGAAAATCTGCACCTCCAAAGGGAAAAGAAAGCTGGGAGTTTGCACTTTGGAGGAGGCAGGGGGAATGTAGTGCCCATTTGCACTTTGCAGAAACTCTCTGTAGGCAGGGGGAGGAGGACATGCGTGTTTGCACTTTGGAGGAGACAGGGGGAACGTATCACCCATTTGCGCTTTGCAGAAGCTCGCTGTAGGCAGGGGGAGGAGGATGCGCGCGTTTGCACTTTGGAGGAGGCAGGGGGAATGTAGTGCCCATTTGCACTTTGCAGAAGCTCGCTGTAGGCAGGGGGAGGAGGAGGCGTGCGTGTTTGCACTTTGGAGGAGACAGGGGGAATGTAGTGCCCATTTGCGCTTTGCAGAAGCTCGCTGTAGGCAGGGGGAGGAGGAGGCGTGCGTGTTTGCACTTTGGAGGAGGCAGGGGGAATGTAGTGCCCATTTGCGCTTTGCAGAAGCTCGCTGTAGGCAGGGGGAGGAGGAGGTGCGCGTGTTTGCACTTTGGAGAAAGGGAGAGAGAGAGAGAGAGGGGAAGGAAGGAGGGGAGGGAGAAGGAAGGAGATGGGAATGAGAAAGGGTGGCAGGCAAGGAAGGAGGGGAGGAGGAAGGAAGGAAGGAAGGAAGGAAGGAAGGAAGGAAGGAAGGAAGGAAGGAAGGAAGGAAGGAAGGAAGGAAGGAAGGAAGGAAGGAAGGAGATGGGAATGAGAAGGAGGAAGGCACATGACCCTGGTGATGCTGCAACGGTCAGAAGTGAAAAATGGTCATAAGCCACTTTATTCAGTGCCTTTGTAACTTCAAACAGTCATTAAGTTAACTGTTGTAAGTCGAGGACTACTGTACTTTATCACTTTTTTCCTTTTTTGGGAGGGGGGTTCATCACATTTTTGACACCTTGCTAGGCGACTGGAAAAGCCCTGTTAGAGTACCCAGATTGCAGCTGCTTTCTTGCAGGTATGTGGAATGGTGTGGGACCCACAGGTTTTGCAAAGTTAAGTGAGGAAGTTGTTTACAGCTTATTAGGAAAGATAAAATAGACAACCAGGAATGCTTTATTGACCATTCTTCATCCAGATTTTATATCAGTTGCATCTGCTAGTACAGGCATTCTGCTTCAGATTTCTGTTATTTTCAGCATCTGGCAAAATGAATGAGTACTTTTCCAATAACCTGTAAAATCCAAGACACTGTGCTTTCATTGTTTAATTCCCCCCCTCATACAGTAGTGGCCAAAATTGTGGAAACCTTTTGGGAAAAGTGTACAGTAGAAATGCCACCTTTGGTTAAGTTTCCACCCATTTTTCTTCTAATTTCTTTATAACTGTAGCCTTGTTCACTTAATAATACTATTTTACATCGCTTTCTGGACAACCAGTCAACTCTTTGCACCATGACTTTAATTTTCTTACGTTTTACAAGCTCACTAAATGAAAGAACACCAAAAAAACCCAACCAACTTGATAGCGATGACATAACACTGACAAATGTCCTCCTCTCAGCTTCAATACATGACATCAATAACTGACTCCTATTGTGATCTAATTGGCTCATTGCCAAAACAAGATGAGCCTCCTGCCAACTGCCCCACCTGCCAGAGACCCCCTGGATCTCCCCCAACCCTGCCCGGCCCCCACAGGCATCCCTCCTCAGGACCAACATCGAGGTGGCCACGCCCACCCTGGCCACGCCCACCCACGCTGCCATGACTACCATAGCCCACGCCCACTCGGTGGCCACACCCACCCGGCACCTGGCAATGCATAAGTGGGTTTCGGGTTGCAGTTTGGGCACTCAATCTCTAAAAGGTTTGCCACCACTGACCTATACCATCTCAGACAGGTGAATGTTTAGTCTCTTCTTAAAAATCTCCATTGATGGAGCACCCACAATTTCTGGGCTGTTCCATTGGTTGATTGTCCTCACTGTCAGGAAGTTTCTCCTCAATTCCAATTTGCTTCTCTCTTTGATCAGTTTCCAACCATTGTTTCTCGTCCATCCCTCTGGTGCTTTGGTGAATAACATGACCCCCTCTGCCTTGTGGCAGCCCCTCAGATACTGGAATACTGCTATCATGTCTCCCCTATTTCTTCTTTCTTTAGACTAGCCAAACCCAAGTCCCGCAGCCATTCTTCGTATGTTTTAGTCTCCAGGCCTTTGATCATTTTAGTTGCTCTTCGCTGAATTTTTTCCAAACTCCCAACATCTCTTTTGTGATATGGTGACCAAAATTGGCTGCAGTATTCCAGGTGTGGTCTTAATAGAGTTTTATAAAGTGGTACTAATACTTCATGTGATCTTGATTCTATGCCTCTGTTTGTACAACCTAGGATTGTATAATAATAGTTCAATAACATGGGAATCGACCTCTGCTGTCCTTCAACATGGCATTTTGTCTCCATTTTGCATGGGCTCTGCAAGGTCCACCATTGTGTCCTGCCAACTCTCCAAATGTGAGTTCCACAAGCACAAAATTGACTACTGGGGTACTGTATCTCCCACGAAGGGATAGAGATGGACCCTGAAAAAGTGTCAGCCGTACTGGAATGGGCTCCTCCCTGCACCAGAAAGCAACTTTAAGGCTTCCTGGGATTTGAAAATTTTTACCGTCAATTCATTCCATCATTTGCCCAAATAGCACTGCCTGTTAGCAGCCAAACCTGTGTTGAAACACCCAGACCCGAAGGCCCCCTTTATCATTCAGGCAGATGCTAGCAATGTAGCAGTGGATGTGGTATTGCTGCAGAAAAACAACCAAGGGGCCCTGCAGCCAGGCACGTACACATCCCCAAAGCTGTCCAAGATGGAGTGGAGATGGATAATGTGGGAAAAGGAAGCTTATGCAGCGTGCTGGCACTATTAACCTGGAGACATTTCTTAGAGGGAAGTAAAACCCCATTTGAGTTGTGGACAGATCACAAAAACCCAGGGGGACAGAATTTCCTACTGATGCCCTTTCAAGGTTACCCTAATATAACAGTTTTAAAGCTGAAGCCATCAGACCAGTTGTCCCCTCCCAATGGCTGGCAGCCCTGGCCATCACCAGAGTGCAAAGGAAACTCAATCTGCTGATGCTGGACATATTGCTTACAGCATTAAAAGCAGCATTAGACAAGGACGAGTATTCAAGACCCACAAAGCCGACTGCACTTTATGCGATGACTTAATTTGAGTGGAGGCCAAACTGTATGTCCCAGAGAGCAACAGATCGTGGTTCTAAAGAAAAGCCACGATTCAAAAACAGTGGGGCACTTTGGCTTTGTAAAAACTCTACATCTCGTAGAACATCAATTCTGGTGGCCATCACTGAAAAAAGATATTGAAAGCTATGTAGCTAGATGTCCCACATGTGCATTAGCCAAGAGAAAACCCCAGGACTTCTCCAACCAGTGGAAAAATCTCATGCGCCCTGGAAAGAAATTTCTTTCGACTTTATAGTGGAACTCCCCAAGAGCTCAGGGAATACAGTAATTTGGGTGATAATGGACCTTTTTTCTAAACACTTTGCACCATGCTCTAAAATTCCTTCAGCACACAATGTCAATGCTGCTAACATCGGATGTTCTTGCTTTGACAACAGATGGAAATGCAGCCATTTTTCCTCTATTGCTTTTAGAGTTAGTTGATGCTGGGAGGGGGACAGTGGATGAGTCCAGCTAGTCATAACAATAATAACTCAGCCGTGGGAACCCAAGGTCATTGGGCCCTGAGTTGATAGAGTTTTGGCAGCTGGAGAGCTGGAGTTGTGCTGTATGTGCCACCATGAAAAGAATTCCGGGGAAACCCCCTGGGTTATTACAACCGGTGGCAGACCCTTCCCAACCATGGGAAGAAATTGCTATGGATTTTATAGTAGACCTACCTGAAAGTAGGGGAAATACAGTCACCTAGACTGTGATAGATCTGTTTTCAAAGCAGGCTCACTTTATTGCCTGCAAATGGTTCCCATCTGCCCAACGACTAACCAAGTTGTTTCTGAAACACATCTACAGACTGCATGGCGCACCAAAACAAATAATCTCTGACAGGGGGTGCAGTTTACAGCTACATTTTGGAGGAGTTTTCTTAAACTAATTGGCTCATCTCAAGGACTATAATCGGCCTTTCACCCGTCTACCAATGGGGCGGCTAAATCCGCGAACTCAATGGTGGAACAATATCTCCAATGCTATGTGGATTATCAACAAATGAACTGGACTGACTTCCTCCCTTTCGCAGAGGTGGCTGTGTTCACAGCAGCACCAGCTTCACACCTTTTAAAGTGAACCACAGGAAAAGAGTTCAGCCCAATGCCCGAATATCCCCAAAGACCCTCCATTTCCCAGACTCTTGATCAATGGGTGAGGGAGTGGGAGGAGGTCTGGAAAATCATGAAAACTGTTTGAAAAAGGCTTCCGAGACATACAAAAAACAGGCAGATAAAAAAAGAGCTCCTCAAAGGACATTCCAAGTTGGGGTAAAGGTTTATCTGTCAACCAAATATTTACGGCTTAAGTTACCTTGTAAGAAGTTAGGACCAAAGTACTTAGGACCCTTCCCCATTGTAAAGATCATTAACCCGGTCACGGTAGAACTAAAACTTCCCAGGCTCTTAGGAAAAGTTCACCCTGTTTTCCATTGTATCCTGTTGACACCTTTTTGGGATTCCACCTTAAGATCTCCCCCTAAGAAGACGTAGTGGCAGGACAGACTCACTATGAAGTAAAGTGTATTCTTGATTCAAGAATTTTTAAAGGGAAATTGCAGTACTTAGTGAGGCCACCTGGGTGAAATCTAGCGATGTAAAAGCTGACAGACTCATTAATAGGTTCTATAAGAAACACTCTAACAAACCAAGAGGCAACCCCTAACCTATGCTTTTGTTTGCATTACAGGATTTGTCCTTTTTGTAAGGGGGGGCGGATGTCAACGCTGCTAACATCGGATGTTTTTGCTTTTACAACAGATGGAAATGCAGCCATTTTTCCTCTGTTGCTTTTAGAGTTAGTTGATGCTGGGAGGGGGACTGTAGACGAGTGTCCAGCTAGTCATAACAATAATAACTCAGCCGTGGGAACCCAAGGTCATTGGGCCCTGAGTTGATAGAGTTTTGGTGGGCTGGAGAGCTGGGGAGAAAGCCCGTGCTTTAAGCTAATTGGGGAATGTGATTTATGACTGTATTGGAGGAGGGAATTGTGCTTTGTTACATTGTACCCAAGGGAGGGGAATTTAGTTTTTGGTTTCAACTATGTAGTGCCAATGCTATGTTTCTCGAATTAAAAATTATTTAAGGTAAACAATGCCTCGAAGTTCTTTTGAAGAGTTTCATCTGTCAGAACCAAGACACACAGCTTAGCTAAGCTGTTTGTGCAACATGTATATAAACTCCATGGAACTCCAGAACGCATCATCTTAGACTGCAGAATTCAATTCACTTTGCAATTCTGGCAAGAATTCCTACAATTACTTGGCACTGCCCAGGGACTTAGTTCCTCCCATCATCCTCAAATGAATGGGGTGTGTGAACGTTCAAATGGCATCTTAGAGTAATACCTGAGATGCTACGTTGACTACCAACAGGAAAATTGGACTGATCTTCTCCCTTTCACAGAGGTAGCCTACAATAATTCAGTGCATAGCAGCACTGGTTTCACCCCCTTTAAAGTTTTACCTGGACAGGACTTCATTTGCTATGCCCAAATTGTCTCAATCCAAACCTCAGGCCTCCTCACTAGCTGAGTGGGTCACCCAACTACAAAGTACCTGGCCTGTAGTCCACAAAGTGCTAGAAGATGCATGAGAAACCTATAAAAAACAGGCAGACAAAAAACGCTCTAAGCCAAAAGACTTTATCATAGGTGACAAGGTTTACCTTTCCAATAAATGTTTGCAGTCTATGCAGCAATAAAAAAAAATTGGATCCCAAGTACATTGGTCCTTTCCCTATCCATAAGATCATTAACCCGGGCATTGTTCAATTGGATCTACCCAAAACTCTTAGATGCATTCACCCCGTTTTCCATTGTAGCCTCTTGAAATTGGCAATCACTACCTGAAGGTTGTCCCACTGAACGTCCCTCAGATTCATCTCTCAGTGCCTTGCTACCAGATTCTTGTTGGCTCCAGGTTCAGGCTGTTCCTTTTGAATACCAACTTGATGCATAACAAGGCTGCTCTCCTCCATGATGTTCTCTGCCATGTCTCACTGAAGTTGGGTTGTGGCCAGAGTGGAGAAAGCTCCTTCTCGATTGGAAATGAGCCAACCCCAATTTCTGGGTTTGCCCCATATGAGACCACAGGGGGAGGGGGAGGGGTGGTTATTGTTATCTATGGTTTATTAAAGGCTTTCAGGAGGATGTACTTTCACCTATGTTTTGTCTCAAATGCCTGTGAAAACATTTCTTAGCCTGGTAAGGTATGTTGTGTGAATATTGTCCTTGCAGGAAGAAAGTTTCCCCAGCTTATTTCAGTTATAAATTATTGTTCAGCTTCTCTCCATTGAATTAATGTACTTCGAGGTTCCCAAAATTCACTAACCCATTGCCACTGGGATGAGGAGGATGGAGGAGAGATCTCTGTTGTTGATCTTGACAGTGGGAGTTTCTAGGTGTTTAATGAAGATTCCTAAGACTAAGATTGTGGCTGAAGAGAAGAAGAGGGCCAAGGAACTCAAGATGATCCCCAGATGTTTGTCATATGACAGAATCATTGTAATTTGGTGAAATATCTTGAAAGCTTCTTTCACAGGGCAGGAGCAACTACGGGAAAGGTGTACTAACTAGGTCTCATTGGATGAGAACCTCTAAGAGGACCTAGAGGCCCCCACCTTCTCTGGCTTGGTGGGATGGTCAATGGAGTGCTAACTAGGTCTCCTAGTTACTTAGAGAACCTCTAAGTAAGAGGACCTGGAGGCCCCTCCCTATCTGGCTTGGTGGGATAGCCAATGGTTCTCATGGAGATTATCAAATAACATAGTTGGAACTTGGCTCCCAGAGAATCCATCTTACCACTTTTCTTATACATTCTCTCTCACACATACACACTTTTAGCCACTGTCAGTAGGAATAATTGCTGAAATCATTTCTTTTTTTTTTTAAAATATGTTTTATTATTTTTATAGGGATAGAAAGGGAGAGGTAGGTAAAGGTATAACATAGAGTAAAAAAACAAGGATTAAACCAGGGGTAGGGGTAGGTACAATAATGGGGTTACCCCCAACAATAAATCAACGCTTTAGCAAGCAGACTGTCGTCCGGGTATACATATTAAATATGCATAGTTAACATAATACTAAAAAGCTATATTAATAAATTTACCCACTATTAATGATAAAAACTTAACCCAATACATATCATTCATTCTGTAAGTAACAATAATCAGTATACTATTAGTGATATATTACTAACTAAATATAGTTACATATAAATACCGATATAATGCTTATTAATTATAATTAATTATAGTTAAAAGTAAACATCTAACAGAAAAGTTAAAAAATAATATTAAAGAAAAAATACATCATTTATCTTATTTAATTTCACCTTTTTTCATTCTATCTTATTGCTAACCATTGATAAAAAATTTCCCATGTTTTAAAGTAAATTGTATCTTCTTTCTCTTTAATTTCTAAAGTTAATCTATCCATTTCTGCACATTCCAATATTTTCGTAATAATAATCTGATCAGGTGGTATCTTTTCATTTTTCCAAAATTGGGCAAATGCTATTCTCGCAGCTGTTAATATATGTAAAATTAAATATTCATTCTCTTTTCCGTAGTTAGATCCTAATATTCCTAATAAAAACAATTCCGGTTTGAATTCTATCTGTATCTTAGTCATCTTTTCTAACCATCTATTAATTTTAAACCAATATTTCTTTGCATTAGGGCATATCCACCAGATATGATAATAAGTTCCTGGTTTTTGTTTACATTTCCAACAAATATTTGATACATTTTTAAACATTTTCTCTAGTCTAACTGGTGTCATATGCCATCTGTAAAACATTTTATATAAATTCTCCTTATATGCAGCCACTTTAGTAAGTTTGATATTTCGATCCCACAGTTTTTGCCAATCTTCTAAGTCTATAGAATATCCAAAGTTCTTAGCCCATACTATCATTGTTTCTTTTACTTGCTCTTCTTCCATCTTCCAGCTTAGCAGAAATTTATAGAGTTTTTTAATCAAATGTTCATCTGTTTTTAGCAATATTTTATCTAGTGGTGTCTGTTCTTTATAAAATCCTGTAGACTTTATATCTTTTTCATATCTTGTCTGAATTTGCAAGTAAGACCACCATGTTAAGTCAATACCCTGTTGCTGAAGAGTTTGTCTGTCTTTAAGTTTCCCGTCTTTGTCCAAAATATCTTTATAGCTAACGAGTTTATCATAATTAATTAAATTTGGATAGGAAAAGGCTTCCATTGTCGAGAGCCACTCAGGTATTTTCATGTAAATTTTATGTTTAATTTTTTCCCACTCTGAAAACAATACATTCCTTATAGCATGGTTTTGAAAATATTTATGTACTTTATTTTTCTCATACCACAAAAATGCATGCCAACCTAATTGCAAATCATGCCCCTCTAAATAAAGAAGTCTTTTATTTCTCAGTGTAATCCATTCTTTAAGCCAAAGCAAAATAGTTGCCTGATAGTAGAGTCTCCAATCCGGGAGTCCAAAGCCCCCTCTGTCTTTAGAATCTTGTAATAATTTAATTTTAATTCTAGCTTTTTCCCCTTGCCATATAAATCTCATTATTGTAGCATTCAATTCATCGAAGAATTTTTTATTTAACTTAACAGGAACTGTTTGAAAAAGAAAAATTAGCTTAGGTAAAATGTTCATCTTAACCGTCGCTATCCTTCCTAGTAATGATAATTGAAGATTTTTCCACTTCTCCAAATCCACTTTTATTTGTTTTAGTAGTTGTTGTGTATTTTGAAGTTAAATGGATACCTAAATATTTAACTTTTTTAGCTATTTGAAGGTTTGTCTTTTTAGCAAATTGAATTTTTTGTTTATCTGTTAAATTCTTCGTTAATACTTTAGTCTTTTCCCTGTTTATCTTCAACCCCGCCACTTCTCCAAATTTCTCTATTTTCCGCAAGAGTTTAACAGCTATTTCTAATGGCTCCTCCAAAATAAAAACTAAATCATCTGCAAAAGCCTGTAGTTTATATTTTTGATCTTTTATCTCCAATCCTTTAATCTCAATATCTTGCCTAATATTCCTAGCCAACATTTCCAATGTAAAAATGAATAACAAAGGGGACAGTGGACATCCCTGTCTTGTGCCTTTTTTTATTTCAAAGCTATCTGTGTAATCTCCATTTATAAGTATCCTTGCTGATTGTTTATTATAAATTGTTTGAATTGCATTTATAAAATTTCCGCCAAAGTCCATCTCCTTCAACTGTTGAAACATAAATTGCCAGTTGAGATTATCAAAAGCTTTTTGCGCATCAAGAAATATAAGCGCCAACTGTTTCCCCGGATGGTTTTCGTAATATTCCAACACATTTAAAATAATCCTTAAATTATTCTTTATCTGCCTTTTTGGTAGAAAGCCATTTTGGTCTGAATGGACGAATTCAGTCAAAAAATTATTCATTCTTTCTGCCATTATTGTAGTAAATATTTTATAATCCACGTTTAATAACGATATTGGTCTATAATTTTTAATTTGTGTACAATCAGTGTCTTCTTTAGGTATAAGAGAAATATTGGCTTCTTTCCATGAATTGGGTATTTTTGTCTCTGAAAAAGCTTCATTACAAAGATCTTTCAAAATCTGGCTGACAATGTCTTGTAAAGCTATATAGAATTCTGCAGGGAGACCATCAGGTCCCGGAGTTTTATTCTTCTTTTGCCTTTTTATCGCCTCTGTAATCTCCATCATTGTTATGTTCTCATTTAGTATGTATTGCATATTCTCTGGTACCTTTGGAAGATCCACTTCTTTTAAATATTCCTGTATTGTCTCATTCGAAACCACCTCAGTCTTATAAAGTGTCTCATAATAAGCTGTAGTAATTTTTTTAATTGCATCATTATGGCAGTACAATTGGCCTTTTGAATCTTGTAGTTTACTTATCAGTCTTTTTTCTCTTTCTTTTTTCAATTTATATGCCAGCCATCTTCCGGGTTTGTTGGCATTTTCAAAGAAATTCTGTTTACATCGTTTAATCTGTTGTGCCCTTATATCCATCTCCAATAAATTTAATTTGTGTTTTATTAATTCCATTTGTGTCTTCAATTCTTTCTTTTGTGGATCATTTTGTAGCTCCAGTTCCAAGTTACTAAGTTGTTCTTTCAATCTAAGCTGTGTTTGTTTCTTTTCTTTATTCTTTTTGGCAACATAGGTTATAGCCACGCCCTTAAAATAAGCTTTCACTGTATCCCATACATTTTGAATGGAGGTTTCTTCTTTCTTATTTATTTAAAAAAAAAATCCATTTCTTTCATTGCTAATTGTAGAAATTCTTTTTCTTTCAGTATAGCTTTGTTCAGCCACCATCTTAGTTTCTTTCTAGTTCCTTTCCACGTCATTCTAATTGGATTATGGTCTGTCCAAATATTAGGTTCTATTTCAATCTCCTGTATCATAGTCTTTAAATCATAAGAAGTCCATATCATATCAATTCGTGACCAGGATTTATGCCTATTTGAATAAAATGTATATTGTGCTTTATCTGGGTTCATTTCTCTCCATATATCTTGTATACCTAATTCGTCTTTCATCTTTAGAAAAGAATTAGATAAGGTATTTCCCCCTTTTTTTCCCTTGTTTATAGCTCTTATAATCCTGTTTTGCATCAGCTATCGCATTAAAGTCTCCAAGAATACAAAGATTTTGATAGTTTAATTACATTAATTTATCATATAATTGCTGGAAAAATTGGTCTTGTTTCTCATTGGGGGCATATATCGCAATATCAAAATTTGTTTTTGATTCCATGTAATTTCCACCATTAATAGTCTTCCTTCATCATCAACATAAATTTGTTTTGGATTCATCTTCTCTTTTATATAAAGGGCTACCCCTCTTTTCTTTTGCAATGCCGACGAAAAATAAAGTTTGCCTATTTTTGGTTGTTCTAGGAGTCTAAAGTGTTGTCTTTTTATATGCGTCTCTTGAAGACAAATTATGTCCATTTTCAATTTTTGTAGTCTATAAAATATTTTACTCCTTTTTGATGGGGAGTTAAGACCATTTATATTTGTTGAAAAAATTTCAATTTCTTCCATAATTTTAATTGTATTTGGATCTCAGTCTTCTAGGAGAAGTTATCTGTCTCTGATTCTTGGGTCTTACATCTTCTTCTGATCAGGTCTTTTTAGGTTCTTCCTCTTCTGTTTGTTTCGATGCTCCTGCTTCTTCCTCTGGTTTCTTAGACCTGATATCGCCTTCTTCCAGAAAGGTTCTATGATTGTTAAGAAATTCCTCTGCTTTAAGTGGAGTATCCAATCTGTATCTTCTCGAGTCCCAAAAAATTAGTAATCCTTCTGGGACCAACCATCTAAAATTCACTCCTTTATTCAGCAGTTTCCTTGCCAAAAATTGATATTCTCTTCGTGCTTCTCTTATTCTCTTCGGGATCTGTTTAAGAATTACAAGTTCTTTATCTTTATATTTCAGTGGCTGGTCTCTTATTGCTCTCAAAATCTCATCTCGTGTTGATCTTTTGAGAAATCTTACGTGGACCTCTCTGGGAACTCTATTTCTTCTTGCATAGCTTGAATTGACTCTAAAAACCTGGTCCATTTCTTGTTTCATTTGATCCATTTCCATTCCAAGTCGTTCCGCCAATAACTCACTCATCAACTCTAACAGGTTCTCATCTTTCTCTTCTATGATATTTTGGAATCTCAGGAAGTATGACGCCCTTTCCATCTCAATGACAGCCATGCTGTCTTCCAATTCCGTGTTTACTTGAGCCAATCTCTGGTTCTCATCTTGTAATGCTTCTAGTTTCTGATCAACCATCTCTGACTTATCCTCTATTTTTTGCATTCTTTGTTGAGTGTCTATCATCGCCTGTTGGAAAGTTTCCATTTTTTGATCCATTTTAAGATCACTTTTCAAGTCTTCATAATTTTTATCCAAATCTTTTTTCATTTCCATTTTGGAATCTGCAATTGCTTGGAGTATCGCTTGTGTGTCTTTTTGTTGAGTTTCCTGTTGTAAAAATGTAGTAATTGATTTTTGAGGAGCTGGGCTCACCGAGGTTGAAGCGGGGGCCGAAGAGCCCTTCTTCACCCCTTTAGCCAAGTTTGAGACGCTCATCTTCTAATTGTTGTATTTATTTATAATCCACTGAGGAGCCCAATGGCCAGTTATAATCCACCAGAGGGCCCAATGGCCAATTATAATCCAATGCCCTCCTATTATCAGGAGACAAGGCACACGTACTTTGAAAGGGAAAAAAAAGGGGAAAAGAAAGGAAAAAAATACTACTAATTCCAGCAAAAAGCTAGTTAAGGGGGGGGAAAAGGAACAACAAAAAACTTCCACAACCATCCAAAAAGGAGGGAGAATAAAAAAAGAAAAAAAAGCAGACAAAAAGGCCAAAAAGAAAAAAGATGTATTTATATCCAAAAGAAAAACCAAAAAAAAAGAAAAGAAAAAATTGTCATGTAAAAACAAAAATATTATAAAGAAAAATGATCTAATTATAAATTTAAAAATTTATTCCACAGCCACCCAAATACAAAAAAAAGAAAAAAGAAAACCCGAAAGATAAATTCCCTTCTCTTATATTTTCTTTGCTGTAAGGAATATACAGCTAGCTAAAAAGACCAAACACTCACAGACAGAAAAAAGAGCTTCCCTCTCAGTAGCTTTTGAGAGAGATAAGGATGTCTGGGCATGCAGCCAAGTGCCTGGGCGTGCAGCCAAGTATTGCAGCTGAATAAACAAAACTATCAGAGAACAAAGAGAGGAAAGTTACAATGTAGCCGCTAGGTGGTAAAAAAGAAAAAAAAATATCCAAAGTGGAAACACAGTTTAAAAGTTCTTTAAAGTTAATAAAAAGAACAGAAAAAAAAACAGAGTGGCTTTTCCCACTTATTAAATCTTCCTCTCCTTCCAAAAGTAAGATGATTTCTCCAATTAAAAAGTTTTTTAAAGTAATCCAAATCAGTTCTTCTTAAAACCGCTTAAACCGCCATTTATACGGGGGGGGGGAACAAATCCACCTCCTTCCTCCCTTCAGGCTTCCAGCTTCGACTTAAAGACAGGCTTCAATAAAATCCACTTCATAAAGAGAAAAGAAGCATAGTCTCACCCGTCCCGGCTGCTTGCCTTCCAAATCAGCTGTTTTCTGTCTCCGACGATCAGCTGAGAATGGCGGCTTGCATAAATGCGATCCGCCTTTCTTTTGCTGGTTCCAGGGGCTGCTTTGGGTTCAGTAAGCCGGCTACCGCCGGTTCCCGTTCCTCAAAGGTTCGCCCTTCGGTGGCCACCCCTCCAGGGTGGCATTTAGCCCAAATGGGCCTGCCAGCGAAGAAATTTCGGACCCGGGGAGCGGAGCAATGTTCCCCGGGTCTACAGTCAGCGAGGTCACCAGAAGCACTCTGGACCTGGTCCTTCATATGTTTATCGAGCCCAGGCCACCAAAGGTAGTGTCAGAATCCAATTATATTTCATTTCTATCTACCTACTCTGATATAAAAACCAATTCTTACTCTCTTCTGGGTTCTGTCATACTACTAAGGGGGAGGAGGGTAAGCATGGGGGTTGATGACTTGCACTTCCTCCATTAACTACAAAGTAACCTTTGTTGATTCCCTTCGACAGTACTAAACATAACAATGCGGCCATCTGCCTTTCATCCTACTCCCTCTGAAGTTCTCTCCTTTACCAGCAGCGAGGGAAAGGGGGGGGAATTGCAACACCTGGGATCTGGGAAAAGAGAATGAGTGATCGTGCCGACGGACGATATGGTTCCTGGACTTAACACCCAGACATCTGCTGGATTGAATTGCCCGGAAGAACGGTGGGGCGGGACTGCCTGGGAACACTTTAAAACATTGAATGATCAGGGGGGTCCCTCAGATCCTGTCTAGCATGCCTTCAGTCAGTTTTTCTTAATAAAGATTCCTGTTGGAAGAAACGTTCCAAGAGTTCTGTCTTCTTAAGATGTAAATTGAGGTGGGTCCTTACATTAGACAGGATCTGCAAAATTAGTTAACCTGGAAGGAAGAACCTTGCCGGGGGACTTTGCAAAAATTACCATGTCAGACGACGAAGCAGGGAAGGGGGAAAGCCCCCCGGAGAGGGAACCGTTGCCCCAATGGGAAACCTGCCAAATATCCGGATCTGAAGGGTCAGATTCCTCAGGAGAAGAGGTGGTGGAGACGTGTAACCACAAGCCTCGGTGGTAAATGGGTGTTGGAAAGAAAGGCAAGTGGGAAAAGAAATCAAGAAAGGTGACCCTGAGACGGGGGGCCAACCAACCAGGATGGAAGCAGGAGATGGAGAGATCCCTGCACACAAGCGAAGATGAAGGAAGCTGGGCACAGCACTCGAACTGGATCCTAGAGAAAGCTATCGACTTGATGAAGAGAACCCTCAGCTCCCTAGGAGAGGAGAATCCTGAGCCCCACGGCCGCACCAACTCCTGGAACCGCAACTGGAGAGACACTGAGGGGGAATTGGAACCTGCAGCCCCGGGGACATCTGCTGATCCAGTAGTCCCCACTCCCCGCCGACCTGCAGATGGTGATACGGATGGAAGACAATACCGACGAAGAAGGCACCGATCCATTCAAAGATTCCCACCACTGGACGCGAAATTCAAGGGGAAGCCGACACGCTTGGGGTTTTTCCTAACCCAAGTTCTTGGCTACATGGAGGAACACGGGCAACACATCCCTAGCGACAAAGCCCGTATCCGGATCATGCAATCTGCTCTGGATGGACCGGCCGCCGATTGGGTGGTGAATTTGCATGATTCCAATGCTCCAGAGCTCAACGACTTCAACCGTTTCATGTCCTCTCTGAGAAGGTGATTTGAAGACCATCTGGCTGATCACAAAGCACGCGAAAGAATCAAAACGATGAGGCAAGGCAGACAGCCAGTAGCCGAATATACGCAAGAATTCCAAACCATTGCCAGCAAGCTGAACTGGCCGGAAGACATCCTCCTTAGCCACTTCAAAGACGGTCTGAATTATGACCTATATGATGCTTGCCTGCCCCAGGGGGACACACACCAACTCGACGAATGGTACGTCCTGGCAGAGGAAGCAGAGATCGACCTACTGAAGAGGCACCGCCGAGGAAAACAATGGAGCCGCTCACCGCCTGAACTGACGCACAAACCAGCGAAGCCATCGGCTATGGCCAAGAAACCAATGGGCTGTTTCAAATGCGGGAGAGAGGGGCATCGGGCTGTAGAATGCCGCTCGAAAGCCCCCCAGCACAACCCAGACAGACCACCGGCCAGCAAATCCAGAAAGTCCCCAGCTAAGTCAAAAGAATCTGCCATGAGAGGGATAGAGGCTGTGGAATCCCCTACCTCCGCCCATCGTGGGGAAAGAGCCCCAGCCTACACCGCAGGGCCGGTGGACGCCCCAGATGACAGCTCGGAGGGCGAACCACTGGTAAGTGGATCCATCCCACCCATCCTCAAGACAGTGACTATATTAGCCCCCACCATGCCCGAAGCTGTCAAAGTGAAAGCCTTAATAGACTCTGGCTGCCCCCGCTGCCTAATTAGCCCGACCCTAGTGGGAAATCTGGGCATTCCAGTGAGGAGGCTGGAACAACCAATCTCATTTGGCCAATTAGATGGGTCCATAGCAGGGGGGGTGCCAGCTACCCTAGCCATGTTACCAATCCACCTATCCCTGGGAAATCATGAGGAAGACATAATGTTTGTAGTGACCCCAGGCATGGAATGCCCGATGATCCCAGGGCTGGAATGGTTAACAAAATGGAGCCCCTGGGTAAATTGGAGGACGAAAGAAATCAATTTCCTGAAAGAGGACCCTACAGACTTAAAACCCCAAGGGGATCTACCAAAATTAAAAATGGAAATAGCATCCATGGGTGAAGAAAAGGGGCTACCAGAAATACCAGAGGAATACAGAGATCTGGCTGAGGTTTTCAGCAAGAAGAGGGCGGATGAGCTTCCCCCCCACCGACCCACGGACTATGCCATAGAATTCAAGCCCGGGGC
Source organism: Azemiops feae (assembly GCA_023970755.1). Taxonomy (NCBI): domain Eukaryota; kingdom Metazoa; phylum Chordata; class Lepidosauria; order Squamata; family Viperidae; genus Azemiops; species Azemiops feae. Next base: position 497,988 of record JALGBA010001365.1, read on the forward strand.
AAAACTCCCAAAGCCCAGATTATACTCCATGAGCCCAAAGGAGAAGGAGGAAATGGAGAGATTTATAAAGAAAAACCTAGAAAGGGGGTTCATTGAACTAGCCAAACCTAAGGTGGCTGCTCCGGTCCTCGTAGACTACCGGCTTCTTAACGCAATCAGTGAAAGCAACCTATACCCCCTACCCCTCATGAAGGACATGTTATCACACCTCTCGAAAGGAATTTTTTTTACTAAACTAGATCTAAGGGAAGCGTATTACCGCGTGAGAATTAGGGAAGGAGATGAATGGAAAACCGCATTTAATTGCCCAATGGGGTGCTACAAATTCAAAGTTTTGCCTTTTGGATTACAAGGGGCCCCCGCAGTATTTATGCAATTAATGAGGTACTAAGGGAGCACCTATTTAAGGGGGTCCTGGTTTATTTAGACGACATCCTTATCTTCACCAAATCAAAAGAGGAACATGTCAACCTAGTCAGAGCGGTTTTAAAGAAACTGCGAGCCGCCCACCTATATGCCAAATTATCAAAATGTGAATTTCACCAGGAAAGAATAGACTACCTAGGTTACCGCATATCCCCACAAGGCATTGAAATGGACCCAGAAAAGGTCAGGGCAGTATCAGAATGGGCACCACCTCGCACAAGAAAGCAACTGCAAAGTTTCCTGGGTTTCGCAAACGTTTACCGCCAATTCATCCCCTCATTTGCCCAGATAGCCCTGCCCCTCACAAGCTTACTAAAAACAAAGGGAGAATCCTCAGTGAAACCTAGCCAGCCACTAAAATGGACAATGGAATGCCAAGCGGCATTTGAGAGATTAAAGAGGCTTTTTTCTGCCGAACCAGTACTGAGGCACCCAGACATGGACAAACCCTTTGTAATACAGACGGATGCAAGTGATGTGGCAGTGGGGGCTGTACTATTACAAGAAAATGATGAAGGAATGTTGCAACCCTGCGTGTATACGTCCAGGAAACTCACTGAAACGGAACAGTGCTGGCCCATGTAGGAGAAAGAGCCATATGGGATATGTTGGTCATTACTTACATAGCGCCAATTCCTTGAAGGCAATAAAATCCCTTTCCAGGTGTGGACAGACCACAAAAATTTGTAAGCCTTGAAAACACCCAGGAAATTCAACCCCAAGCAAGCCCGCTGGTCCCAGCATTTTCACCAATTCAATTTTAAGCTCAAGCATTTGCCGGGGGGAAAGAACTTTCTGGCAGATGCATTATCTCGCATGCCCCAATATAACAGCACGCGAGCCACTGACTCTAAACCGATCATGGGAGAATCACAACTGGCAGCGCCAGTGACTACCAGAGCCCAAGTTAAATTAAAACCACAGCTGGATAGCCAGACTTCCAGAAAAGTTTGGAAACAGATGAATGGTTCTAGAAAAATAAACACGTGTGCACAATGAAAGACGGACTGCCTTGGGTGGGGGAGAAGTTATATATACCGACCACCCAAAGGATCACATTTATGCAACTTTGCCACGACACAAAATCAGCAGGGCATTTTGGATTTGTAAAAACATTGCACTTAATTAAATGGCAATTTTGGTGGCCATCCATGAAAAAAGACATAGAAAGTTACGTGGCCAGCTGCCCAAAGTGTGCAACTGCAAAAAGGTTGCAAGGCAAATCGCCAGGACTGTTACAAACAGTGGCAATTCCCTCAGCCCCCTGGAGGGAAATAGCCATGGATTTTATAGTGGAATTACCAGAAAGCAATAGGAATACTGTCATTTGGACGGTCACGGACCTATTTTCCAAACAGGTTCACTTTATTCCTTGCCAAAAGATCCCCACCGCAAAAGCTTTAGCGAAACTTTTCGTGCAACATATTTACAGATTGCATGGGGCACCCCAACGCATCATATCTGATAGGGGAGTGCAATTTACATCTGCATTTTGGAAGGAATTTCTATCCCTTTTAGGGACCATCCAGGGACTGACGTCTAGCCATCATCCTCAGGGAAATGGTCAATCAGAAAAATGTAACGCAGTACTTGAGCAATATTTAAGATGTTTTCTTAATTTCCAGCAGTCAGATTGGATGGACCTGTTGCCTTTCACAGAGGTTGCCTACAATAATGCAGTCCACTCCAGCACAGGTTACACTCCTTTTCAAATAGCTACCGGCCAAAGTTTCAACCCCATGCCAGAACTAACCCCAAACGAACCGGCAATCCCATCACTGAAAGAATGGATGGAACAATTACAAAACACCTGGCCAATAGTTAGAAAAGCTCTAGAGGAAGCTAGGTAAGCATACAAAGCACAAGCAGATAAGAAAAGGGTGGAGCCCACACCATTCATTATAGGAGAAATGGTGTACTTGTCTACAAAATACTTAAAATCCATACAACCCTGTAAAAAACTTGGACCAAAATATATAGGGCCTTTTCCAATTAAAAGAATCATAAACCCAGTAACAGTAGAATTAGAATTACCCAAGAATCTTAGGCAAATACACCCAATTTTCCACTGCAGTTTGCTGAAAAGAGAACAACAGTCACCCTTACGGCCAAAAATCCCCCCCCACCAACACCAATCATGATAGAAGGGAGCAACACTTCGAAATAAGGGAAATCCTGGACTCTAGAAAATATCGTGGGGAAACTCAATACCTAGTAGCATGGAAGCACCTCCCCGCCTCTCAAAACGAGTGGGTCCATAAACGTCATGTCAAAGCCCCGAAGCTTTTAAAGAAGTTTCATACAGAGTATCCTAACAAGCCAGACTAACTTCCTGGAGGAGCCCCCACCAGCCATTCCTGCTCCAGGGAGGTTTGGGGCAGGAGAGCCTCGCTCAGCCCCTGGGAAACTTTGACGACTCTGCCCAGGTCGGAGGCATCGGGAAGGGGCTGAATCTGCAGGGCGTCCCCTGCTTTGCCCAGTCGTGACTTGGAGCAGGCTAAGAACCAACCAGGATGGCTCCCAAGCCATGATCAGGGTCGGGGGCTCATAGGGAAGTCCGATGAACTGTGGTGTGCTTCCCTTCTGATGGACGTAAGAAACCATGGTTTGTGCGTTACACAAGACCGGCCGATGACTGGTGATCCCTTTGGGTGTCTTGTCTTGTTTTCCAAAACGGAGGTCACATCTTCAGACCAGTCTCGGGGCCACAGGGGACCCTCCTCTTCCTCAGAGTCACGGAGTGAGGCCAGTCACCTTTCCCCCCCCCGGGCAATGCCAGACCCCCCTTGGGAGACCCAGCCCTGCATGGCTTCTCCCCGACAGGAGCCTCTCCCACAAAGAGAGGCAGCCCAAGCGAGGCTGGAGAAACCAACAGGCAACCCCGGAACCCATAAACCAGGTTACTCTCTTCCCAGGAATGGGGGATTGGGCACTTTTCTATGGGTCTGGGCTTGCCCTATGCATGGAAAGGGGCAGCAGTGGAACATGGGACATGGACACACACACCCTTCCCAGAAGATGGGACTCGGAGGGGGATTTTGTAGATCTGCTTCCCTTCCCCAACACGAGGTCCCCCAGCTTCCTTCTCCCAAGAGGGGCTCCCCACTCAGCCGGGCAGAGTCCTGTCTGGCATCCCTGCAAGAGCCCCCTTGCCTGGCCTCTGCATGGGAAAGGGAGGCAGGGGAGCATGGGACATGAGATTCCACCTTCCCAAGTCTCAGAAGAGGGAAGGTGAAAGAGGATTCTGCATGTCTGTTTTCCATCTGCAACATGAGGCTCCTGAGCTCCCCTCCTGAGCTCCCTCCCGTGGGGGGGTGAGAGGCAGCCTTGATTTCTCCGCCTCTTTTTACTTGCCTCTCTGACTTCGCCCTCTCTGGCTGTTTGTTTGTGTTTGTGGGGGGGTGATTTTTTTTCTTTTTACTCTGCAGGTTCTGCTAAGTAGTTTTTCACCAAGGTGGATTTGTGTTCTTGGAATCCGGCAAGACTGTTGCATCGGCCCTTTTGTGACAGTGCCCTTGGGCCTCAGCTTTTGAAGTCCAGTTGTGGGGAAAAGAGCTTATTGTTTTTACAGAACTGTGAGAGGATATGCTAGCCTGTGGAGCAAATATATTGCATACATTTTAATTTCATGAGCCTAGCTTGAAGCTGGAGAATTGTATCTAGGAAGGTCTCTGCTACACTGAAAACCCGTTCTAACCAGAATCTACTGATACGATAGCAACTTTAGAGACAACCCCTAGGAACTAACAACCAGAAAAGGAAATTCGTAAATAAGGGCCGGGGACGATAAAATTAGAGTAGTGGGAGATGTAATCAGGGGAAGAGATAATTATTCCCTTTAGGCGCTTTGGAGAGGTTGTGACGACAGGATTACAGCAGGATTGCTAAGCCGATGAAGAAGAGGTGGGAGGTAAATGTGTAACGGCAATGGGGAATGTTATATCTTCGGTTCTTTAGGCATTGAATGAGGCAGAGTGTTGAAACAGCAACAAGTTTATTAACTCAGAACAGAAGCAGCCCTAAAGGCTGCTGCACAGCTATTTATACAGTTAGCCTCTAGGTGGCAACCAATAGGTTTAAAGTAACAGTTTCCCGCCCCAAACCTCATTATCAGCTTGGAGATAGCCAGTCTGGCTTTCAGTAACAGCAACTGTTAAACAATACAGCAATGTAGGTCAGACATTAAGCAAGTGATTTAAAACAGTTGTGGCCAATACATTACAGGGAATATAAAGAACAAAGAATGAATATTGAAGATTTAAGGTGTGTCCACTATGTGCTTGCAAAGGAGTACAAATAAATTACCATGATTTTCTCTTGGAAGTTTTGGCTTGTGATTTTTATTGCAACTAGACAACAAATCCCATAGAGTGAATTTGGGCTCCGACTCAGCGGAGGCGGTTCCAGATCTGTGAGATGCTCGGGCGCTGTCTGACTCTCCTCCCCCGGGTTTTCTCCCTCCCCTCGATGGCAAGGAAGGTCTCCCTTCTTTTCCTCTGCAGCCCCAGGTTCCCTCCGGGGCCAATTGCCAGGCTGGAGCCGCAAACCTCTCGATCCCCTGTGGCGGATTCAACTCGATCTCCACCCGGATCCCTGCGAGCCCCGGGGGATCCCCTCCAGGGAAGCGCCCAACCGTCTCGGAGTCCCCGGAGCCCGCCGAGCCGGCGGGATCCCTTCAGGAGGGAGGATGAGGCTCCGCCGAGCTTCCCCTCCGCCCGGTGGCCGAGTCCTCCGGGGGGGGCTTCGGGTGAGGATGGGGGGGAGGAGTCTGGGGCCGCTTCTGGCTCCTCCCGCGGACCCCGAAGGGGAGCCTTTCCTGTGGAGGACTTGGCTCCGGGCCAAAAGGGTCCCTGGGCTCCCCCCTCCCCCACTCAAGGCCGGGGCTGCTCCTGGGGGGGAGAGCAGGGGAGCCCCCCAGAAGCCCCCTTTGCCCTCCCCGCTTTAAGGGGAGGAGTCCCAAGGTGGAGCGTCCCTCTCCTGGGGTCCCCCCACAAAGCTCCTTTTTCTCTTCGGGCGGGGGGTCCCGGCCACTCCTGGCACCCCCTTCCCATGAGGGGAGGGGCAGGGCCCGGCTGGGAGAAGCCCCTTCGGGGTCCCCGCTGGGCTAACTCGGCCAGCACGGCAGCAACTTCTGCTGGGGGGGGCGCCCGTGTGAAAGTGTGTGTGTGTGTGTGTGTGAGACTTCCCTGCGGGGGGGCAGACCGAAGCCGTTCTTGAAATTTGCCTTGCACGACCCCCCCCTTCCCAGATTTCCCCCCCTACGGAGAAGCCTCTGAGCATCGCCCGCAAAATGCCGAGTGGAAGCAGCTTCAGAGGACAAACGGAGCATGCGCAAGAGGACGCTGCCCATAGCAGCTGCGCGTAGGGGGGAGGAGAGAACTCCACGTAGGAGGATATTTTCTAAAGCAAGGCAGGAAGCCGCTATTTCTTTCCGCTCTAGGACGTGGCAACTCTCTGGGCTTAACCCTTGCGCGGCGCCTCGCTCCTGCAGGTGATGCAAGCTTTACATCGCCTGAACCACCCGGGGTCAGTCGGCAGCGGCCCTTTCTCTTGAGCCGAGACGAGCTCCTCCGTGTCCCATCATCCACTCCCCCACCCACCCATCAGATCTCGGGCCGCTGGGATGGTCGCGCAAAGGAGGCAAAGGCGCGTCTCTCCGGCCTCTGGCTCACCAGGGGAGCTGCCGTGGCCGGCGGAAACCACCAGGGGGCGCCCTCCGCAGCCGTGCAGTCCTGGCAGCCCGCGAGCCTCGAAGGGAACTGAGCATGCGCGTCTGCCTTTTGCCTGCTTCTCTCGCAGCCCCCAGCCTGATGAAAAGGCCCCAGGGGGAGGGGCAGAGGCTCCCCGGCTTCATTGCCCCCCTCCCTCTACACCCCAGAGCCCCCCCGGCCATCCCCCTCTGGGGCCAAGAGGTTGCAGGGGGCCCTGGCAAGGGAGGGCAGTAGGAGCCACCACGCAGCCTCCCCAGGAAGGGGGTCCCTCCAGAAGGCAGGCTGCAATGGGGGGGCTCGGAGCGGGGGCATCTTGCAAGGGGGCAGCACTCCGGGCAGGGGTTACCGGGGGGTTCCTGCCCCCTACCAGCCACGATCGCAACCAGCGCAGGAATTTCCTTCTTTTCCGCTCGATGCCAGGAAAGTTTGGATGCTCCTTGGGAACCCCAGGAAGGAATCTCACCTTTAGGGGGTCTCCCCGGCATTGCCAAGCAAAGGGGGGCTTTGTCCCCACCCCCACCCTGGACAATCCAGGATTTTCCAGCAGAAAGTTGGGTGGGTCAATCCTCTCCAAGACTCGGGGGGGGAGGTTTAATCCAGTCCAGTCCAGGTGGAAGGCCAAAAGGGGGAAGAAGGTTGCAAAAAGCCATTTCTACCCAACTCTAAGGAAGGGAGCCCTGGGCAGACTCCATCGATCCCCTGAGCCACGTCGGGACTGCTCCCCTTGGGGGACCCCCTTGGGGGCCCTGAGAGGGATGCTCACTTGGTCCTGAAGAGCCAGCCAGCCTGGAGGGACCAGTCGGGACTCCCTTTCTCAGCCAGAGACCCTGGAAGAACAGCTGGTGCTGCACCAAAGGAGGGAGGCGGATGGGCAGAGGCCCAGGAATGGGCTGTTGGTTCTCCTGAACACTTTCAGATCAAGATAAATCAGAAAAAAAACCCTTTGCAAAGCCAAAGGGAGAACCAGCGCAGCAAGGACCGTGTTTGGTGGAATGCTGGTTATTTGGGAGGAAGAGGGGCAGCTGCATCCCATCGGATTGCACCCCCAAAATACTTTTTCACCTGGAGGGTTTTTCTAAAAAGATCCAAGATCAGTGCAATCAGTTTGAGAGATGAAAGGATCTCATTTGACAAGTGAAGTTTGTGCCTGTCTGGAGGGGGTAAAGAGCTCCTCAAACAGGTCAAGAGAATCCCTGGTCTTCAGAAACAACTTTCCCCTTTGCAGGTCCAGGAGATTCCATTTCAGCACCACGAAAAAGGGGGTTTGCAGCCCAGCAGAGGTGGGGGGGAGCCCCCCCCCCCCGTCATTCTGGTTGGGCCTGGTGGGAAATTCTGGCCAAGCATCGGGACAAACAACCCGCAAAAAGGAACCACAAGTTTTGGTCTGCAACATCACCACTCCAGGGAGTTGTGTCACCAGGAGGGACCCTGGGAAAATAGCAGCTGCATCCACCGTCCTTTGTGACTGAACCAGGAAAGACCCCAGAAGCTCAGATGCCGGACCTGGGGGTCCTGGAGCGGCTCCCGGCCATCCTGATCCTGGAGAGGCAGAGCCAGATTTGAGACTGTGGAGGGGAGACCTTCCCTGGCAGAAGACTTCTTCCTGAGCCGGGAAGAGGCCCAGGAGCCGAAGGAGGGAAGATTTCCAACAGCTGATAAGAGTTTATCAACATTTCTGTGTTTTACACGCCTCCCTGCCCTCTTTTCTGGGACCAAGACTGGAAAGAGAAGATCTCTCTCCCCCTTTAGGCAATCGTCCCGTTGCTTTGCCCGGATAATTTCTCCTCTTCCGGCTTTCTCAGAGTTGGCAAAACTGCAGCAGGGAGTACCTTCCCACTCCCCCCCTTCTTTGCTTCCAGGCAAAAATGCTATCCTGGAGGGGGTCCCTCCCAGGCAAGAGGGAACCTGCACAACAGCCACACTGGGGGGGAGGGGGTCTCCCTGGAGGATCTAACTGGGGTCTCCCCCAGGGAAGGAAGGGCTCTGTCTGAAGGCAGCAAAGTCCCCGGAGCTCCCAACTGCCTCCATTCATCCTCTTCTGCTATGGTCAGATGCTGGCCCTTTGTGTGCCATTGTGTGTCTTTGTGTTTAATGTGGCTTCACCATTTTGGAAGGATGCTCTTCCAAATAAGTCTATAGATAGTCCTCGACTTACGACCACAATCGAGCCCAGAATTTGTCTTGCTAAATAAAACAGTTGTTTAGTGAGTTTTGCCCATTTTACGACCTTTCTTGCCACTGTTGTTAAGTTAGCAACACGGTTGTTCAGCGAATCTGGCTTCCCCATGGACTTTGCTTGCCAGAAGGTCGCAAAAGGTGATCACATGAGTCCGGGACGCTGCGACCGTCATAAACATGAGACAGTTGCCCAGCATCTGAATTTTTATCACCATTGGGATCCTGCAATAAGTGTAAGTGTGGAAAACGGTCACAAGTCACTTTTTTCAGTGCCGTTGTAACTTTGAATGGTCACTAAGTGAAGCGTAAGTGGAAATCCCTCTGTGCTTTGTCCACTGCCGTTTGAGCAGAGACACAACTGTCCTGGCAGCTGCATTCGGCCTCAGCTGAAGCTGCCGGCTGCTCTTCAAGGGCAGCCCCACGGAGAGAGTGTGGCGGGAGTCCATTCTGGGGCTGACCAGGGCCTGAGTGGCTGTGAAGGGAGCCAATGGTGGCCCAGGAAAGGGAGCAACTGGGGCAAAACAAGACGGTGCAAAGGTCCCCCTGACCGTGACTGCCACCTGCTCCTCAGGCAGGAGTGGTGGATCCAGAAGGACCCCCAGATCATGCACTGGGGGGGGTGTCTGGGCTGGTGCCCCCCCATCCATCACCAGAGATGACAACGTCCCAGAACCAAAAGGGAAAAACAACTTTTGCCCACTTTTGCCGGTTCAGCTGAAGCTTTTGTTCCCCATCCAACCCGCTGCAACCTTCGGGCACCTGGACAAGGACCCCGGTCTTTCCTCCTGGGAATCTTTCTCTTCCCAAGGAGGAAAAGTTGTTGGTGCTAAAAAGAAACGTCTCCCCTTGTGGAGGGGCAGAAAGGAGGGCTGTGCCACCAGCTCAGGGAGGAGGAGGAAGAGAAAGGCTTTTTGGAAGCAGGAGCAGCTGCTCAGGCTGCATGAGAGGGAAAAAACTCCCCTGCTGCGTGAGAGGAAAAAAAAGGGTTATGTTTTCCTAGAGTTTACTTTTTTTTCTCCTTAGTCCAGTCTTTCCCGCCATTCTCTCACTTTCTTTGACTAACGGAAGTGGGACAGACTTAGGAATAAAAACAGATCAGTGACTCTTGTGAAATACCGGAATGGCCTAGCAAGAATATCTCAAACTGTCTGGGGCAGAGTCAGAATGAATATAACTTTAATCTCATCAAAGTATAAGCAGAGGGGAAAATATTGGTGAGGGTCAAAGAAGACACACCAATTAAGCAGACTGATCTCTCATTCTTGTATTTTAATGAGAGTTTCTTTATTTCTATCCAGGAGTTGATGAGAATTATTCAGAGCCAGATCTGATATCATCGCAAGGAACTGGACGTGACCCGGGAGGAGAATCGCCTCCAACTCCGAGAGGACCTCAGAGGCCGGAGGAGAAGCAGCCGAAGAGCCAAGAGGAGAAGCCATTTCTGTGGTCGATGGGTGGAAAGAGTGTCGGGAAGAGGAGATCCCTCCCTTCCCCTCCAAGGATCCCCTCGGGGAAACCAGATCAATGCGGGGAGTGTGGAAAGGTCTTCAGAAGGAGTCCTTCTCTTCTCTCCCGGGAAAGAGGCTGCAGGAGGGAGAAACCGTCTGAATGTGAGGACTGGGAAAGAGCTGCAGGGAGAGGCTCCCCTGGCTTCTCAGAGGGAGAAACCCTGAATGGGAGACGCAGGAAGGGGGGAAAGAGCCTCAGAGACAGGATCTGTTTTATTACCATATAAAGATCCCCACAGGGCAAAATCCAGATCAGTGCAGGGAGAATGAGGAAATTTCACCCAGGGCAGAAAAGTTCTTTCCCATAGAAGGTGGGAAACCTGGCAAAGATGGAAGCTGAGGTGTTTAGCTGTAGCTCGAATTGTGTTAGGATTGTTTATCTTTCATCCTTTTTTAACTCTGTTCTGTGCGTGAAACCTTGTACTTTTTGCCACTTTTAATAAAGTCTATCATGGTTTAAACCCTGGAGTTGTCCCAGGGCCTCCTTGCCCCCACCTCAGGTGGGCTGAGCTCCTGACTTCCAAAGCCAGACCTGGATGGGGGAGGGTCTCCCCCTCGATTCTCTCCTGGGTCCCCAGAGGGCTGGTGGGGAGGAAGAAACCAGGGGGGGTCACGAAGTGAGGGGGCAGCAGGAGGAGACCCAATGGGCCAGTGGCTCTTCCCCCACAGACGGGGGTCCTCTTCCCTAATTTCATGGGGGCAGGAGAGGGATATTGAATACTGGAGGATATCAGGCAATCAAGAAGTTTCCCCTCTTTTTTATATAAAATTTCTTTTTTATCAATCAGCAGAGGATACACACAAATCGCACTCTTAATTATATTGCTAGAAGCTAGAAAGACTCGGTAGAGTTGGGGCAGACAGTCAGCTGAGGAGTGACAAAGTGTGTCTTATGCTGTCTACACAACCTGCTTTAACTAGTTACTTCACCCATGCCTGCATTCACACTTGCAACTCTTAATCATGGTTTGTTTTCTGAGGTTGAACCTGCTGGGCAATGAGTCGATGAAACATGAGAACCCCAAAGTATATTAATTCGGTGGAGACAGGTTGAACAATAGATTATAACTGAAAACAAGCTGGAGACACTTTTCTTCCTGCGAGGATCATTTCACACAACATAGTTCACCAAGTGTGGGGAGACGTTCTCACAGCCACCCTGAGACAAAACCCAGGTTTAGGTGCAGCCTCTTGAGAGCCCAGAATGAACCCCTGATGACAGCAACCGCCTCTCCTCCTCTCCTCTGGGGTGAACCCAGAAATCAGGGTGGGCCCATTTCTGACTGAAAAGGGGCTTCCTCCCCTCTGGACACAGCCCGGCTTCAGTGAGACACGGCAGAGACCCTCATGGAGGAGAGTAGCCTTTTTATGCCTCAGCCTGGCCCTCAAAAGCAACAGCCTGAACCCAGAGCCACCAAGGACCTGGTAAGCCAGGCACGGAGGGTGGTGCCTGAGATACGGGCTGTCATCTGTTCCTCACTGTAAGGAGGGTCCTGCCCATTCCTTCAGATTCCCCCCCACTCAGCCCCCTCCCCAGTTCTCCCTTCTAGGCAAAGGTGGACACACCAGGGAGCCTCATCCAGAGAAGAGACACAATTTGTGGACAATTGATCCAAATGAACTAGGGACACAGGTGCCCCAAGAGGAGCTTCAAAGCACTTGGAGGTTTTTGGGGGAAGGGGTTCACCCCACAGCCTCAGAGATGGGAATGTCACACCCTACCAAGTGCATTCACACAACCAGAGGGGGGAGGGGCATCAGATCTCCAAAAATCAGGTGGCTAGAAAACAGGTCGCACCTTCTTGGCTGTGGGAACCGCCTCCACCTTTGTAAGCTGCCCAGCGTTACCCTGCCAGAAGATGGGAGGCCAATAAATTTGATAAATAAATTTATACATCTCAGCTTCAGACCTTTCAGTCCATTCTTGATTTAATAAACCAGAAAGAAACTTCAAAATACAAAGGATCTTACATCAATATGTAAAGACAATGCTGAAAATGTGAAAAAGAAAAACTTCCACCAACTCTATGACCTTCTCCCTATTCAGCCAACGATGCAGCCCACAGGCTGTCACTTTCCTGCCTCTCATCCAAAAATTGATATTGCTTAGAAAAGAGGGGAAACAAAATTTCACTTCAGGAACAATGAATTTTAAAATCAGGTGCAATTTATGATTAATATATGAAGTTCTGATATAAAAGAAAATCCAAAACAGGTCCCACTCTTAACATTAGTCCAATCCAAGGGGTCTGATTGCTTCCTTGGTGGTTAGAAGAGAGGCAACACAAGAGTTAAGTGTCACCAACCTAGAGTGGCACCAAACTCCACAGCTCTGGGTGACCTTCCCCAGCAGTCTCTGGAGACAAAGAGACCATGTTGAAGGACAGAAGACATCAGTTCCCTTGTTATTGAGCTACCTTCCTCCAGCATCACTTTCTGGACATGTCCTGACAAGAAGGACCACAACCACAACAGAACAGAACCCCCAGGAGTGTATCTGTGATTTTTCACTAACATGCTTTTCTCCAGTGTCTCCTCTGCACATGGAGCCCAGAAGAAGTTCAGGATCCCAAGTCGACAAATTGCTTCTCACTGTAATTATGACCACCTGGGTCTTTGAGATCTCTATGCCTTTGATGGAGACATCAGACTGAAGCCATAAACATCTTGTATCAGAAAAGGATAAATTCCTTAGGCCAAGCTCTGAGGGAACACGTTTTGGGACAGGCCGGGCCTCTGCTCTTGATTGTACCTCTCTCTCCTCCCAGGTGAAGCTGAGTGTTTCTCTGTTTCTATCAGGAAAGTCACTGGCATCTCCACCTTCTAAGAGTGCTTTGAATTCTTCCAATTGTTCTCTGCTGTTGGTGTTAGAAACAGGAAGAGGATTAATAAAGCCCTATGAATTATGGACCTGCTGCTTCTGGTTCTGATGCTGCTGGTGTCCCAGCCAGTCTCTGGGAAGCTTAGAACAAAATGCCCGCTGAGTTTGGAGCACCAGGATGAAAATAAACCATGGAGCTTTTACAGGCCAGGAGACCATCTCATTGGTATAGTCACCACTGGAAATGAACTATCGAATATAATGTTATCTTTCAACATGGCTCCTTTTGTTCCATCTCCATCGTAAGTCGTTCAAGGTGATGGACTTGCATTCCTCCCATTTTCTAATTCTAACACTCTCATTCTTTTCTTCTTCTTTTCACTTGCTTCTGTATTACAGGACTTCTCTAATTTCCTGGATGATTTTGATTTCCTCTTTTTTCTTATGTAGAAGAGACTCAAATCCAGAGATGGGGTTAAAAAAAACCCAAAGGCAATCAGATTATTTTCCTCTCCCCATTCACTCCTGAATTCATCACTTGAATTCATTTTGTTTAAAGTAGTGATTGAAACAGTTGTTATTGCCTCTGCTCAGCCCATTCCCCTATTTGTATAACTAATTATTGGTTTTGGATCAGTATTGGCTTAAGACTCAGTAGGCTTGTGGAGACAAAAAGGAATAAATTCTTGGAAAAAATGTTGTTGCTATTGATGATAATAATATGAACATTTTTTTATAGTAAGACTTCTTATGATTTTTTATACACCCTACAATTAATTTTCACCATTCAACTGGTCAACAAGAATCCCCAGCTCCTGCACAATCTCACACTTGGCTACAACCTCCATGAAAATTATTTGAGCCCTTTACACACTTCAGATGCCTTGCTGGACATTCTCTCTACTGGAGAAGCCAATGTCCCCAACTACGGCTGTGGAAGGAAGGAGAACCTCCTGGCTCTATTTGATTCAACTAGCAGGGACATCTCCATCCAGATGTCAACATTAGCAGACACCTACAAAGTCCCCCAGGTTTGTGTTTGTTATTCTTTGTCTGGTAAAGTGAGTGGGATGGTGGTGGGTGAGCAACAGATCCAAGCATGTCTTCTACGTGGAATTCAAGAGTTGCTTTTCTCCATAATAGCAAACATATCAATTATGTTTTTTCTATTATGTTTATGTTCAAATTCCTCATAAAAAGCCTGAAAAGTAGTAAGGTTCCTGTAGAGGACTTTCTCCCAGCTATTCAAAAAATATCCCTAGTTGTGGGTGAACTATTGGCATGTTCATTTACACATAGAAATAATACCTGCCATATCCAGTTGTACTCAAGTTGGCAATAGTAGTATTTCTTTATACAAACAAAATAGAATAAATAGGACTCTAGCAATTACAGGTAAGTTAGACTATTGTGGCTAAAATATACACCATGTTCCTCTTAAGTAAACTTGAGACTTAGTAGAATAAACGTTCATTCCTTGCAGAAGAACAAGAAGGTTTTACGTAGAAGAAGTTTCACACAGCTTTATAATAATTAATCAATAAATAATGTAATATTGACAACAGATTTCTATTGAAATAGCTAATTACACAATATGTCAGTCGGATAAACAATGGTTTTCTGGCTTTATAGATGTTACTGCAGCATTTGATACAGTAAACAGAGAAATATTATGGAGGAAAGTGATTTCCCTTAAAATGGAACTCAGACTGTTGGCCCTGATCCAAGCCCTTTCCACAAGCCCTTGTTTGAGAAGGAGGTTTGGGCTCAGTTGAGCCACAAGAAGAAGGATTGATACTTACCTAGGTGTAACATAAAAGAGTACATATTTGAACTCTTGTTATTCAGTCTAGATATTAATGATTTACCAGGACTAAGGAAGGATTCTCATGTACATGCCTAAAGTGCTAAATTGTTTATTTATTTAGCATATGGCAAAGGTATAAATAGCCAGGAGACTACATAGTGTTTGTTTCGCAGCAGAGAATGCTAGTCCATTCAGTTTGTGCTCATGAGCTCATCCAGGGTGCCCCACAGGGGGTGAACTAGCTCTGCACCAGAAAGATGAGAGGTCTCCTGTGGCATCTTCTGGGCCTTCTCTCACATCGGTATGTCACCAGGCAGTTGGGTGTCACATCCGAGCAAGTCCAGCATTGGCAGGGGCCGCACCATTTGCGCAAAACATGCCACACTTCCCACCAAAGTGGTACCTATTTATCTACTAGCATTGTCACTTGCTTTTGAACTGCTAGGTGGGCAGAAACTGAGGCAAGCGACAGGAGCTCACCCCGCCATGCAGTGATAGAACTTGAACAGCCGAACAGATCCAGGGTCTTTAAGCCACTGAGCCTCTTACTTGCTAAATACACTTGATGTCAATGCTGTTAATATAGGATATTATTGCATTGACAAGATATGCAGAACTGTCTGGTATTTTTGGAGTTAAATCAGATGACATGCAAAGGGAGGAGAATTATGAAGAAAGTGGGAGACTGGGAAGGGAAGGGAATCTTTGGCCTCCAGCCTAATTGGAAGACGTAAATCATGACAGTAAAGTAAGGGAGGAGTTTAGCAAAATAAGACAGACGCAAGCCAGAGAAATCCAGATTCTGGCATCCGCTTTGTAATGTACCGAAGTATTGTAGCAAAACTCCTGGCAAGGAATGCAAAATAAAGAAACTAAAAGAGAAAATAATGTCTCAGTTTTCTTGGAATGCTTCCTCCTTCGGACTACAACATCATGCCAGAATCTAAAAACTTTTCAAACAACTGGAGGTGCATTACCCCACCTCTTTCTCCTAGCCTGGAGTGAGAATGACAGAATTCAGGAGCAGGCCAATCTATCATGAAACGGGAGTTTGTTGAATACAACCCGGCAGCGACTGATATCCCAGAGGGGGAAGTAACAGACAGCATGCTGTGAGAAAATGAATTTTGGCAGACGAATGAGAACCGGTGGACAGACAATGGGCAAACTGCCATTCAAGGCCTGGGTGAGTTATTGGAAATATCTCAAACCCCAGGGGAGAAAGGCAGAGACCCACTCCTGCAAAAAGAAGCTTACAGCCCCTCCAATTCGTATCAGACAGCCTTTCAGACCCTGTCTTCCTCTATCAGGGACCCCAGCCCTGAAGAGAGGGAATCCATGTCTGAGGCCTCTGCAACAATGGGGAGTATGGCATTCGAAACAGGCAGGGAGCAGACGACTTTTGAGCTCACCACAGCTGATAGAGACCTTGCAACAGATTGGGATGGTGCAGGGCCCAGGAGATCAGCTGCTAGAGGGAGGACGGCCACAACAAGGAGATTGGCCCCAGCCGCCGAACATGCAACCCTGGGCATAAACCAGCAACCAGGATGGGGCCAGCAGCAGCAATAGCCACAGTGGGGGCCCCATTCTCCACCATTCAGAGCAACCTTCGATGGGGACCCAGAGAAACTGATTTTTTTCCTCAATCAAATATGCTCTCACTTGAATTGCTGGGCTTATCTCTACCCAGACCCAGGGGCTATGGTCAATGTGATTGCATCCGGCCTAGAGGGAGAAGCATCCGAATGGCTGAACAATTTATATAATGAGCAAGCCCCAGAATTGGAAGACCCCCACCTCTTCCTCCTGGGTCTGAAAGAAAGATTTGAGGATCCATCCCTTGACTTAAAGGCAAGAGAACAAATCCACAAAATAAAACAAGCCGGCAGGCCTGCCCTGGAGTACGTGCGAGAGTTTTGCAAGATAGCAGGTCGGATAAAGGGGTGGCCAGAGCAGTCCCTAATCCATCACTTCATTGAGGGATTAGATGATCACCTCTCCCAGGCCTGCATTATTCGAGCAGTATCTGACTGACTGCACGAGTGGTACCAGACAATGGTGAAGCTAGATGTTCAGCTCGCCTGCTATAAAAAGCCTTCCCCACCTGAATCTGAGCAGCAATCAGAACAATCCGAACAACAATCACCCCCACGAGAACCTCCGGCTACCACGATGACTGGAAGAACCGGGCCACCTGCAAGTGCGTCAATAAAGTGTTTCCGGTGCGGAAAGAAGGGACATCGAGCAGCAAACTGTCCGGTCCCCTACCCCCAACTGCAGAGCAGTCCGGAACCAGCGACAAGAAGGAGACCTGCCCAGCGACTAATGAAAGAAAAATCCAACCGGGCCACGCAAGCACCTGTTACCCAGATTACACCTCCCACACAAGAGAATGCCGGGACTCCAGGTGGACCCGCCCCCGCTCTACCCTCCTTTGACGGCGACAACGAAGGGGAGAACGACCCGATGGTGAGTCGACAAATCCCATCTTTTTCACTGGTCGCCAAGCTTACAATCCCTAAGTCGGGGGCACAAATAGACTTAAACATACTAATTGATTCTGGATGCACCTGATGCATTATTAGCCTACCCTTTGCCATGAAAATGGGCATACGGGCAAAACAACTCTCCAACCATGAGGTTCGAGCAAGCTGACGGCTCCCTGATGGGAGGGACTTTAGTCACACAATTAACTGAGCCCTTACGCCTAAAATAAGGGCATACTGGGAATTTATTCGGTTCCTGGTGGCCCCACAAATGACTGAGACTGTGATTCTAGGCTTAGCCTGGTTGGACAAATGGAAGCCATTTATCTGGTGGGAGAAAGGAATGAGAACTGTGAGACTACCTATAGGGCCTGAGCCTCCCACTGATTCAACTGATGTTGCGGGACGCTTTAGGCCACCTAATGAGCGAGCACTCATAGCTGCCTCACCGTCACCAGATGAATCACTCAGCCCCAATGAATACCGGGACTTAGCAGAGGCATTTAGTGAAAATGAATGCAATGTCCTACCCCCTCACAGACCCAATGATTGTTCTATCGAACTGGTGCCAGGAGCCAAACTTCCACGCCCGAGAATGTACGCCATGTCCCCCCTCGAGATGGAAGAGATGCAGCAATACGTGAATAAAAACTTAGCGAGGGGGTTCATTGAATGGGCCAAATCTACTGTGGGAGCCCCCGTGTTATTTAAAGAAAAAAAAGATGTGTCTATTCGTCTCTGCGTAGACTATAAGGGCCTCAACGCTGTGAGTGTGGAAAACAGATACCCCCTCCCCCTCCTAAACGACTTATTAACTCATCTGGCTAAGGGGAGTGTCTTCACTAAATTAGACCTGAGAGAGGCGTACTACTGAGTGAGAATAAAAGAAGGAGATGAGTGGAAAACTGCCTTCAACTGCCTCATGGGGAGCTATCAATTCAAAGTCATGTCATTCGGACTACAGGGGGCCCCAGCCATATTCATGCAGTTGATTAATAAAGTCCTACATGAACACTTGTACAAAGGGGTTCTGGTGTACCTTGACGATATTCTGAAATACAGCACGAATATGACTGATCACATAAAGCTGGTGAGAGAAGTGTTAAAGAAACTATTGAATGCCAAGCTTTATGCCAAATTGTCAAAATGTGAATTTCACCAGACCTGATTAGATTACCTCGGCTACAGAATCTCCAACGAAGGCATTGAGATGGATCCAGCCAAGGTGAAAACTATAATCGAATGGCAGCCCCCCAAAACCCGCAAACAACTCCAGAGCTTTCTAGGTTTTGCCAACTTCTACCATCAATTCATCCCCTCTTTTGCCAAAATTGCCCTACCCCTTACAGATTTACTAAAAACAGGGGGGAAAGGAGGAAAGCCGCGACTGGGCCAACCACTAGCATGGACTATGAACTGTCAAGCAGCTTTTGAGAATTTAAAAAGACTATTTGCTGCTGAACCGTTCCTAAAGCACCCCTGTCTAGGGGAGCCCTTTGTAATTCAAGCCGACGCCAGTGATGTGGCAGTTGGAGCTGTATTGCTTCAAAAGAACAAGAAGGGAGTCCTGCAATCCTGTGCCTACATCTCCAAAAAATTTACGGAAAGTGAACGGAGATGGGCAATATGGGAGAAGGAGGCCTTCGCAATTAGATGGGGGCTGTTAAACCGGCGACACTACCTGGAGGGGAGCAAGGTGTCATTCGAAGTATGGACAGATCACAAAAACCTAGAGGCACTGAAAACTCCTCGCAAATTGTCCCCAAAGCAAGTACGGTGGGCACAGTACTTTAACCGCTTCAACTTTACTCAAGTACATACCAGGGGGGAAAAACTTCCTAGCTGATGTGCTATCGAGATTGCCCCAATACAAAAGCGAATGTGAAGAAGTCAACGAGGCGATTATCTCCAATCCACAACCTGTTGCATAAATCACGCCTCGCAGGGTCCCAAATCCGGATGACCCTGGAGCAAAGAAAATAAAACGAGAGCTCCTCACTGATCAATGGTTCGAAGATAACCAAACCTCCTTGATGTGCCGGGATGGTTTGGCTTACAAAGGGGGGAAACTGTATTTGCCCGAATCCCTCCGTCTCAATGCTCTCAAACACAGCCATGATGTAAAGCAGGCTGGACACTTTGGATATCTAAAAACACTACATCTCACCCGCCGGCAATTTTGGTGGCCGGGACTGAAACGAGATGTGGAAAACTATGTGAAGAGTTGTACCATATGTGCTACAATGAAAAGAATACCAGGGAAAACCCCTGGATTACTGCAGCCAGTGGCAGACCCTTCCCAACCCTGGGAAGAAATAGCTATGGACTTTATCGTAGACCTACCTGAGAGTAGAGGAAATACTGTCATCTGGACTGTAATAGACCTGTTTTCGAAGCAGGCTCATTTCATCACCTGCAAAGGACTCCCATCTGCTCAACGACTGACTAAATTGTTCCTGAAACATATCTACCGACTGCACAGTGCCCCTAAGCGAATAATCTCAAACAGGGGGGGTGCACAGCAAAGTTCTGGAGGAGTTTTCTTAAATTAATTGGATCATCTCAAGGCTTGTCATCTGCTTTCCATCCGGCCACCAACGGAGCTGCAGAAGCCGCTAACAAAATGGTGGAGCAATATCTCAGATGCTACGTGTCTTATCAACAGATAAACTGGACTGACCTCCTCCCCTTCACAGAGGTGGCGTATAACAATTCTGTGCACAGCAGCACCAGCTACACACCTTTCAGAGTAGCCACAGGCAAAGAGTTCAGTCCAATTCCTGAATATCCCCAAGTGCCAACCGCTTCCCAGACACTTGACCAATGGGTGAGGGGAAGGGAGGAAGTTTGGAGAAACACAAAAACTGCTTTAAAAAAGACTTTTGAAACCTATAAAAAACAAGCTGACAAAAAGAGGGCTCCCCAAAGAACGTTTCAAGTTGGGGAAAAGGTTTATTTGTCAACCAAATATTTACGCTTCAAATTACCCAGCAAGAAGTTAGGACCAAAATTCTTAGGGCCTTTTCCTATCGGAAAGGTCATCAATCCAGTCACTGTAAAACTGAAACTCCCTAGACTTTTAGGTAAAATTCACCCTGTCTTCCACAGTAGCTTGTTAAAACCTTATCGGGGCTCCACTTTAAGACCTCCCCCGAAGAAAGCACCTGGGCCCCTCGTAGTTGCGGGGCAGACCCATTATGAAGTGAAACATATTCTTGATTCTAGAATTTTTAAAGGGAAATTGCAGTACCTAGTACAATGGAAGGGATACCCGATGTCTGAAGCCACTTGGGTGAAATCCAGTGAGGGGAAAGCTGACAGGCTCGTCAAAAGGTTTCATACAAAATACCCCAACAAACTGAAGACTAGTCATTAATATATGCTTTTGTTTACATTACAGGATCTGTCCTTTTTGTAAGGGGGGCCGGATGTCAACGCTGTTAATATAGGATATTGTTGCATTGACAAGATATGCAGAACTGTCTGGTATTTTTGGAGTTAAATCAGATGACATGCAAAGGGAGGAGAATTATGAAGAAAGCAGGAGACTGGGAAGGGAAGGGAATCTTTGGCCTCCAGCCTAATTGGAAGACGTAAATCATGACAGTAAAGTAAGGGAGGAGTTTAGCAAGATAAGACAGACGCAAGCCAGAGAAATCCAGATTCTGGCATCCACTTTGTAATGTACCGAAGTATTGTAGCAAAACTCCTGGCAAGGAATGCAAAATAAAGAAACTAAAAGAGAAAATAATGTCTCAGGTTTCTTGGAATCCTTCCTCCTTCGGACTACAACACTTTGGTTTAAGCTGATAATGCAGTACTGTTATCCTATGGGTTAGATTGTGTAGACTTTTGAGAAAACTTGGCTCCTACTGACATAATAATTATCTGATTATTGATAAATGAAAGTCAAAAGTTGTGGTCTTTGGAAAACAAATGTAGCCAATACAGCAAGTAACACTTTTCCTTACCCAGCGTTACTTTTCTCTGAGACTGAATCTTGGGTCTGCCATCATCAAAGGAGCCCACTTAGAGCAAGGGCAGGATTGAATCTACTGCTTAAATTTAAAAAAAAACCATAGCTATACAGCTTTCTTCCTAATTCTTAGAGGAAAAAATGCCAAAATTACCCCCAAATCCTTATATTGAACTGAAGATTGGGGCTTAAAATATACCTCTACTGGAATAAACGCAATCATTGGACCTGAGGAGTATTTTGTGGATGGATAAAAGGACTTCAGTTGCTGACTCAGAGCTGGATTGGGAATTTATGCAATTTCATCTTTGTCTAAAATCAGGGGAAATACAGCCATGTGAAAAGGAAAATCTAGACTCTACGGTTTTACGTATCAGAACATCTGATAAAAATCACCTGGTCTTTAGCAATTGTTAAAAGTAGGTAACTACAATCTCAGATGAAGAACAACACATGACATATTACACCATCTCCTCATTTATTTTACAAAAAGAAAGCCAAAATGGAGAAGCCATGTTTGAAAAATTAAATGCACCTTATGATACAATAGCTTGAAGAATCACCTTTAGCAGCGATAACTTGAAGCAATCGTTTTCTGTATGACTTCATCAGTCCCTCACATTGTTGTGAGAGGAATTTTGGCCCCCTCTTCTCTACAATGTGGCTTCAGTTCATGGAGGTTTGTGGGCGTTTGTTTCTGCACAGCTCTCTTGAGGTCCCACCACAGCATTTCAATTGGGTTGGGGTCTGGACTTTGGGCCATTCCAACACCTGGATTCTTTTCTTCTTCAGCCACTTGCTGGTGTGCTTGGGATCATCGTCTTCTCACATGACCCAAAGTCCACCAAGCTTCAGCTGTCAGTCAGAGAGCCTCACATTTGGCTCTGGAATACTTTGGTACCCAGAGGAGTTCATGGCGGAGTCAATGACCGCAAGGTGCCCAGGTTCTCTGGCTGCAAAACAACCCCAAATCCTCACCCCCTCCGTCACCATGCTTGGTGGTTGGTGTGGCATGTTGGTGCTGATAGGCTGTGTGTGGTTTTCGCAGACATGGCTCTGTGTGTTATGGCCAAACTTCTCCACTTTGGTCTCCTGTCCAAAGGAGAATGTTCCAGAAGTCTTGCGATTTGTTCAGGTGCCACTTGGCAAACCTCAGCCGGGCTGCCATGTCCTTTTTCGAGAGAAGAGGCTTTCTCCTGGCAGCCCTTCCAAAGAAACCCTACTTGTTCAGTTTTTTTCTAATTCTGCTGTCATGAACATTTAACATGCTCACGGAGGCCTGTAGAGTCTGAGGTGGAACTCTTGATTTTTTGCAATATCTCTGAGCGTTGTGTGAACTTGCTGGGATGTTCACTCCTGGGCAGATTGGGAACTGCCTTGAATGTTTTCCACTTGTGAATAATCTTCTTTGCTATAGAATGATGGACTTTGAATTGTTTTGAAATGGCCTTGTAATCTTTTCCAGATTGATAGGCAGCAACAATTGCTTCTGTAAGATCATTGCTGATGTCTTTACCTTTTGGCATTGTGTTAACACACAACTCAATGCTGGAGACCAGCAAACTCCTGAAACTTTGGCTTTTATAGAGGCAGTCACACTTGCTGATGATTAATTAATCAAGGTCACTTGATCAGCAGCACCAGGCTACCTCTTAGTCTCTTCATACCTATGGAAGCAGTCAGGGTGTGCTTCGTCTTCCACACACGGCTTCTCCGTTTTGCCTTTCTTTTTGTAAAATAAATGATGACTTGGTGTAATATGTCATGTGTTGTTGTTCATCTGAGGTTGCATTTACCTACTTTTAAGAACTGCTTAAGACCAGATGCTTTTTGCTATATCCTGATACGTAAAACCATAGAACTCAAAGAGGGCGTCCTTTCTTTTCCACATGGCTGTAATTCTTGGTGTACAGTTAAACCTCTGGAACCTGACAGAGTCCCAGAGTTCTCTGTGTTGGAGCATACAATATTGCAAATAAGCCCTCTTGGATTCTGCAACTGACAAATTATATTAGGAGCTGTGACCTCCCCATCTATTATACAACTAGAGAACGAGCCAAAAAATAATCAAGGTGGGATAGAAAGAAATAAAAAGAAAAAAGAAAAAAAAATCAAAAGATTGCTTCACCAAGAATCTGGAATATTGAATGTCAACTGCATAAGAAAGAGAGAGGTCAGAATCCTGCACTGCACATTAGACAAACTACCTGTTGGGATACTTGTGTTAAAGCAATATGTTGACTTTGCAGTTAGAATTAAACATTTACATATAATACAGCCCTTTATTGGAACAAAACAATTCACTTCACCTCTACATATGTGGGTCTGATTGCAATAAATTGTAGCGGTGATATAGAAATACGATTCATATTTTTATTCTTATTCTTTTTTATTTCATTTGTTTCTTGTATTCAATTTTTATATACAATGTTGTTAATGCTTTGTATTTAATATTCTGTTTCTTGATATGGCATAATGGCTAATCAACAATTTATTTAATTTATTCATCAAAACCAAGTTGAATTTATTAAAAGCTAATATTTTGGACTTTGTCTGACCCCCAATATAACACAGCTTTCTTCATTGCTTTTTCAGATCAGTTATGTTACTGCTTCAGAGGCTCTGAGTGATAAAAGGAAATTGCCCTTTTTCCACCGGATGCTCCCCAAAAAAGGATTCCACTATCCAGCAATTGTCCAACTGCTTCTCCATTTTAGATGGACCTTGATTGGCCTCTTTGCTTCAGACACAGATAATGGAGAGAATTTCATGAGGACTTTCACTCCTATGCTTGTCAGAAATGGAATTTGTATTGTTATATCACAACTGTTCTCAAAAACTGGATATACAGCAGCCTTCAGGGATGCCCTCACTAACTGGAGACAAGTCAATGTCTTTGTTCACTTCCTGGAATATACTCACATTACGGACAGAATTCTTCCTTTCCATTTGGCACTTATGCGTTTGACAGGACCCATTGAAGGAAAAGTCTGGATCGATATAGTTTTGGGAACATATTTATTGAAAAAGAACAGACTTTACAAATACATCCATAGTATTTGGAGCTTTAATTTTCTGGCAAATAAGAGGCCAAGGGATGATGCCTTTGAACCCTATTTCTTTGTAGAAGATCCCTTTCAAGATCATTATTTCCGCTGCTCTCTTTCCAAGCACGTCTTTTCTGTCAAAGGCCGGAGAAGATGCACCCAGAAAGCCACACTGGAGACCCAGGAGAAAAGGAACAGGGAAAGGGTCACAAATAATCCCCATTTTTACAGTATCATGAAGACTCTGGCCCAGGCCTTGAATGCTGCCTATTCCTCCAGATCGAGGAGGAAGGAGGGAGAAAAGATCTTGGGGGCTCCAAGGCTGCAGCCATGGCAGGTATGGGGGTCCCGATGTGGATCCATTAATCTCGGTTCCTTTGGAGAGGGAATCCAGAGGAGAAGGAGGGGAACCATCTCAACCTACTTATGCTGCAAAAGATCAACAGGTTTGGCCAATCTAATTGCTAGAGACACAATATTCTAAACCACAGGCACCATAACAAATAAATTTTGGTTTTACACGCTGCTAATTTTAAAAGGATGTATGCATTTTTAAATATACTCATGTCTTTATGCGTTTGTGATTAGCATAGTAGAAGTTTACATTTGTAACTTTGAAGGACACCCTGAGACCATCTAGCCCAACCCTCCTCTCTGCAGGAATCCCACTTAAAGTTTCTCTGACTGATGGCTGCTCAGTCTTTGCATCATCAGTGAAGGGGAGGCTGAACTCCTCTGCTTTAAGGGCTCAGCTCTGAAACGGCTCCCCCTTTCAGGAGGTTCTTCCTCTCATTCAGCCGGAATCTCCTCTCTTGTGGCTGAGCTCCTTTCCCCATTTCCCTCCCTCTGGAACAGCATTGAAGAGACCTTGAGCTTCTCTGTAGCTTCCCTCAGGTGTTGCAAGAGGCTGCACAAGACAGTGTTGGGTTTATGGCCACAACGGAGCTCAAAATGTCTGTTGCTAAGCAAGACAGTTTGTAAGGACCCACTTCAACCCCACATCTTAAGAAAGCAGAACTCTTGGAAATAATTTCTTCCAACAGGAACTTTTATTAAGAGTAGTTGATAGCAGGCATAATAGACAGGATCTGAGGGATTCCTTTACAGATCGATACTTTAAAGTGTCCCCGAGCAAACCCCACCCCACAGTTCATCTGGACGGTTCAGACTGGCCAATCCCCAGGTGTTAAGTCCATCGTGGGAAAGGGGAGATAACATCAGTCTGGCTCCGGTCGTAGCACGATGTTCAAGCAGCTCTTCGCACCTCCTTTTGAGACCGGAGAAATAAGCCAGGCTCCGGAGGTTATATTTCTTTCTCCCCCCTCCCTTTTCCTAGCTGACAGATTAGGGAGAAGAAAGTTCAGAGAGTGATACAGTGCAGGAAGCAAATTGTTACATTGTAGCAGGCAGCGGACACAGAGGCAATAAACAAAGCAAAAGGTTACATTGTAGCGAATAGAGGAAGCAAAAGCAATAACCCCCAGGCACATCCCCCCTCCCCCTTGGGAGAATGGCAGAACCCAGGGAAAGGTGAGATTTGTTTTTAGATCAGAGGAGATAGATATGAAATAGAAATGGATTTTTATACAGTTATTAAGTGAGTTTTGCCCCATTTTATGACCTTTCTTGCCCTTTCTTGTGAAGCAAATTATTGCAGTTGTTAAGTCAGTAACACGGTTGTTAAGTGAATCCAGCTTCCCTGTTGATTTTGCTCATCAGAAGCCCCAAAAGGAGATCACATGACCCTAAAACACCGTAACCATCATAATTACATGCCAAGAATTCTGATTTTGATCTCATGACCCTGGGATGCTGCAATGAGCATCTGAAAAACTGTCATAAGTCACTTTTTTCAGTGCCCTTGCACGGTCACTAAACGAACGGTTTCTCATAATCAACCTGATGTTTTTGAGGCATTTATGAAAAATCTCTTTTTTCTATGATTAATCTTTTTGTCACCTGTTCTAGAATGTTCCCTATAACTTACTAATTGCATCAATTATATTTTGTTAATATATATTTTGCCAATATATCATTGAGAAATGTTGCTGAACCTTTGTTTTTATTTATGAAGATAGCAGAAGCACCTATTTTTCCAAATAAGCATATTTTGATGTTAGACAACTGCAGAAGAAAGATTCAAATGTGTAAAGGCTAAATGGGATTGTAAAAAAAAAACTTTCAGATTTTAAAATTCCTGGATGTTCCCATTGTAGTTCCATCCTTTCCTGCAGAAGAATGAGTTTTGCAATATTTCTGTTATGAAACTGTACTTGGATCAAAATGGAGATGTAGCAGCAGATCTGGGAATCCTGAGCTGGTTGATTCTCCCCAAGGAGGATCCCATCAGACAGCTAATGGGGACTTTGGAAAGACGGAGACTTACTATCCACCAAGGTTCTCTTTCACGGCTAAAGTTGCTCAACAAGGTGGGAGAAATTTTGGTGACTTCCCTCTTTTTTCCAAAGATTTAGGACCCATTTCATGTGGACTAAGGCTCGTTACCTGGGTCAATGATCTTCACTGAGAATTGAACATGGGTAGTAGAAACCTTAACAGTTTTCTTTCTATAGACCAATTGGGAGGCTTCAGTACTATTGACCAAGGTGTTCTTCAGCTGTTGTAATATTGAAGACTGTTTTTAGCTGATTCAGCCATGTCCAACCTGGGATGAGAAATCCTCAAGTGCTGGAGGATTTGTTGTTAATAGCCTCAAATTTGCTTGTTTCTTGTCCTCAAATAGCAAAGTGGGAGGGAATTCTGTTGAACAGTCCCTGAATTGAGGTTTGGACTGAATGTGATGAAATTGGATCATGACTAGATGGAGCTCCTGGTGGCCCCATTGGGAGAGACGCTTCATCTTGTCCCGCTTAGGGAGAGGCCATTGGGAAATGGCTCCCTGAAAGGGCAGGTCCATGGTCTGTGACATTTTTAAGGAGTCCAGACCTGGTCAAAATTAGCCATGTCTGTCTTTCACCCAATTGGGGGGAGCAATTGGGCTTCTGCCCCCAGGAAGGAGGTCCAAGACTTTCACTTCACATAATCCCTTGACCCAGAAACCTGAAACACCAAAACACAACTTTGATTCAAAGAAAAGCCCTTCCTGGTATCAGAAGTAAGGAGAGAGATTTTGACAGGAAAGGCTACTTAGATTTGGCCTTTGGCTATTAAGAGGGCTCTTCATCTTAAAATTCCTTCAATGGCATTGTTTATCCTGAGTCTTAGCTTCCTTCAGTCCCTCTGGACAAAAAAGTCTCCCAATTAAACTAATATTAAATGTGGATCTGCCTTTCCATGCCAGTTGGAGTCTCCTAATTTCAGCTCTTCAACACAAAGGACCTTTTCTTGGATAATTGGAGGGGCCTTAGCAATATCTCCTTCTGACACAGGACCCATATTCAGGTCCTATCTGTTGCAGCCAAAAATTTGCAACTTAATCTTTTTCAGGGACACGTTCTCATGATCTCACCTCAATCTCACTAGAGTCCTAGAATCTATGCAGAAAACTTTATTCTTAATAAAGGAGAATATTTTTGGCTCAGGGTTGACATGAGGGGTCCTTTGTGCTCTCTGAGCTTGCTTGTTTTCTTGTAGACGTTTCATTACCCAAACTAGGTAACATTATCAGTGCTAGATGACCAGTATGGATGATGTTCCCTAGTTTGGGTAATGAAACATTTGTAAGCAAACAAGCAAGCTCAGAGAGCACCAAGGAGCCCTCACCTTTAATCTTATTTCAGCAGCACGGCAGCCATATGAATTGAATAAATAAAAATACAAATCAACAAAGAACATCTGCTTTAAAGTTGACAGCTACAATTTATGAGGAATTTTTCCTTTATATCTTAATTGGGAGACTTTTTTGAACTAGTGTCAAAGGGGAGTAGGTTTGCAAGGCTTTATATAGTCCAGAAAAAACCTTTCCAGATCCTACTGGTCAGAAGTTTCCTTCTTAATCACATTTTATTCTACTTAAATAAATCTAATAAAATAACAATTTAATAAATCTTTGACAACAAATTTATTCAAAAATTTAATATGAGTAGATCATCATAACCATGGATATATAAAGAGTGGAGGAATGCCTTTTAATACAGCCATCAGGAGGAACTGATTATTTGTCACTTAATGCTTAAATCTTTTCTGAATTCCCTCCGTCCAGACTTTATTAAATAGAAAATGACTTTATTGCAATGTGTTATGCCAGAAGCAAAAGGGAGGAACTAAAGAAAGAATCTGCCAGGGTCACATCTCCTACACCTGTTTGGAAGGAGTCAGAGATTTCATATTCACCTAAGTCAGTGATGGCGAACCTATGGCACGGGTGCCAGAGGCGGAACTCAGAGCCCTCTCTGTGGGCACGCATGCCGTTGCCCCAGTCCTAGGCCTTCAGCTGGGTTTTATAAAACCTTTTCACTTTAGGCCTCCGCCACCATGTGCAAAAAAAAAAAGGTTCAATCAGTCAATTTCAACTTCTCGTGGGAAAAAAAAGATCTTGCAAAGTTGGAATTGATTGAACTTTTCCCACCCAGTCTGCCGTTACCACCGCAGCCACGCCCACCCAATGGGCCATGCCCACCCAATGGGCCACACCCACCCGGCACTCGACAATGTATAAGTGGGTTTTGGGTTGCAGTTTGGGCACTCAGTCTCTAAAAGGTTCACCATCACTGACCTAAGTGAAACCCAGAATCTACTTGTCTAATGTCCATTTCTCCTCTCATTTTCCATGGATGGTGAGTCCTAACCTATTTTCTTTGGCATTCCTATTTTTTCTGCTTAGCCCCTGCCTCAGTCCAAATGTGTGGAAAACTGTCATCCTGGATTTGTCAAGAGGGCTCGAAAAGGAGAGCCAGTTTGCTGCTATGACTGCGTCACTTGTCCGGAGGGGACCATCTCTACTCAGGAAGGTGGGTGACACTGGAGGAAGGGAAAGCTTTATGGAACTGGATTTATCCACAGCATTTTGATGAAAGTGCAAATTAAAACAAGCACTGAAGCTCAACTTTTTTTTGTTTATTCAAAATGCACTAGAAATCCTCCAATTTCAGATACCTTAGCTACATAGGCATTAGAAAATTAGATTATTGGTTTTTTTCCCCTGTGGAATGGTTAAGCAACACATCTTGGAAAATGTTCCTGGAATCAGGCGTTGTCAAAAAAAGGTATTTCATGAAATGTAAAAAAACAGAATATTAAAGAAATACTGGTTTTTGACTTTCTCAGATACAGAAAAATGCACCAGGTGTCCAGATGATAAATATCCAAATGAGGACAGAGTCCAATGTATCCCCAAAGTGATAACCTTCCTGTCTTTTGAAGACGTTCTGGGCATCATCCTGGTCTCTTTTGCCCTACCCTTGTTCCTAACCACAGGCCTTATTTTAATCATCTTCATTAAATACCGAGAAACTCCCATTGTCAAAGCCAACAACCGGGACCTCTCCTACATCCTCCTGGTCTCTCTCCTGCTTTGCTTCTTGTCTCCTTCTCTCTTCATTGGTCAACCAAGGAAATCCACCTGCCTTTTCCGACAAATGGTCTTCAGCATCATCATCTCAGTTGCTGTTTCTTCTCTCTTGGCCAAAACCATCACGGTGGTGCTGGCTTTCCTGGCCACAAAACCAGGAAACCAAGTGAAGAGATGGTTGGGGAAGAGCTTGGCCAATTCCATCATCCTTTCTTCTTCTGCTGTCCAAATTATTATCTGCTGCATCTGGCTGGGAGTTTCTCCCCCATTCCCTGACTCTGATCCCCACTCCCAGCCTGGAGAGATCATCCTGCAATGCAACGAAGGGGCTGTTGTCATGTTCTACATCACCCTCAGCTACATGGGCTTCCTGGCTGCCATCTGCTTCACGGTGGCTTTCCTGGCCAAGAATCTCCCTGGGGCCTTCAATGAAGCCAAGCTGATCACCTTTAGCATGCTTGTCTTTTGCAGTGTTTGGGTGACTTTTGTGCCCACCTACTTGAGCACCAAAGGGAAATACATGGTGGCTGTGCAGATTTTCTCCATCCTGGCCTCCAGTGCTGGTCTGCTGGTCTGCATCTTCATCCCCAAGTGCTACATTATCCTTCTGAGGCCACACCTGAACACAAAGGAGCATCTTACATCTAGAATAAATGTAAAAACATGAGGTATAACATGTGATGTTGGAAGAATTCTAAAATTCCTTTTACTTGAAAGGAGATATTCTTTCCATTTAGATAGTATTCAGGAGTCAAAGAAAATCATATCTATGTGTTTCAAAATGGGAAAATGTTGAACGAATGGAATTTTTGTAGCTCCCTTCCCTTTCATCTCAATAAATCTTGCTAAAGAGAACTCTGCGAAAGTCATTCAGAGGAATTTGCTACTGAATGTGACACCTTATAAAAAATAATGTGGGCACTTTTTCCTACTGACAGCAGCTAAAAGTGTCTGTGTGAGAGAGAGCAAATAAGAAAAGAGGTCAGAAGGAAGTTGTGGGTACCAAGCACCAACCAGGTTGCCTGATCTTCTCCATGAGAATGCCCGAATGATGTGAAATGCCATGTTTGACCAGCTTTCAGCTGGGGAGGCAAATCTTCATCCATTTTATATAGTTCTTTCTTGATTTCCTGATAAAACCTCCTTTGCAGAAAGTGTTCAGCAGAACAGCTGTCTGGGATTTCAGCTTGGGATTGTTTTTATTTTGGTGTGTACCTTTAAGAAATTTCCTCTGTATTTATTTTCCTTTTAATCAACCAGAGAAATAAAATAGCAGTTTTCAGGCCCTTTAATTTTCCACTCTACAATTTGTACGTAAAGCATTTCTCTGTTCCTCTTCCAAGCTGTCTGTGAAAGGTTGGACAAGATATCCAGGAAAGAGGACCCTGAGATTTTCCCCAGAAGAAGACTGAAGGGATCCTGTGTGAAGGCAGCCGCATCATTGACTGAGTAGTCTGGACTGAAGCAGGAGTGTTCAATGCTGTGTATTCATCCAGTCCAAGAAGGAGGTGCATAAGGGTGGGAAAATCTAGGTTTGTAGAAAGAGGCACCCATGGAAGCTATTCTGTTTTCTGGCCACACAGATTGTTGATGAATCGGTAATCAATCTGAGGTTTCAGAATAGCTTCTAATTGCTGATCAAATCCCTTTGCAAATTCCGTTTTAAGCAGGTAAAAAAAGCTTTGATGGATCAGACCAAGGTCAATCTAAGATTCTCAGTGACCACACAGAGATGCCTCTGGTTTGCCCACAAGCAGAAGGCAGAGACTTATGTTTCCACACAATTTCACTTTCCTCCATGACACCACACAATATTTGACACTCAGCCATCTCACTATCTAGGAATCCCTAATTCTGGTATCCCACATTAATCTGAGAATTTTTCTCCAAGTTTCACACCCCCAATTAAAAAGGACTAAGGCGGGACTGGAACTCAAGAGCCTCCTAGTGATTGGCCCAAAGTCACTCAAGAAGTTTTCATGCCTGAAGATTAGAACTCAGAGCTAGCTGGCTTTCATGCGTAAGGCAGGACTAGAACTCAGTCCCCTAATGATTGGCTCCAAGTCACTTGGCTCCAACCCCACCTTTATTTTGAAGGTGGGATTAAAACTCCAGTAATGGGCCCAAAGTCGCTCAGCTGGCTTTGATTCCCTCATCCTCCCCAGGCACTCCTGCCCCCCCAACACAAAAGGCTACCCCCTCCCTTCACCCGAATAGACAGCTGTCACTCAAGCCCCTGTCCCACCCCGACCCCTGGTGCCCAGTTCAGGCAGCGCCACCCGGCCAGGAGAGCAGCTGGAGGAATCGTGGGGGGCGAGCCCGGCGCCCGGGTCTGAGGACGGGAAGAGCCCTGGAGGGGAGGTGCAGGAGGGCTCCCTCCTTCCCCCAGAGAAAAGCAGGGCACTCCGCATTTGGCCCCCGCCCTTCTCCAGCTCCCAGTGCCTCCTTTGGCTTTGCTCGGCTGGGCAGTCCTGAACTCACCTGCCAGGAGAGCCCCCCACTAGTCTCACCGGGCCCTTCCCACAAGGGATGCCCTTCCTCCCCAGGAGCCCCAGGGATCCACCCACCCAAGGCTCCCACATCCGCCCCCTCCATAGCTGCTGCTGCCCCTGCCAGAGGACGCCGCAGCCCCGGAGACGCTCCAGCTCCCTTCGGACCTCGGCCAAGCCCTCTGCGGACCCAGCCAGGCTGAGCTGGAGGACCTGAAGGAAGGTGGGAATCTGCAGACGATCCCCCATGATGGCCGTTCCAGCAGCTCCATCGTCCTAGGAGAGGCTCGCTCTGCCCCTGTCTGACTTCTCAGACTGGCCCTCCCGCGGGGTCCCTCGCTCTTCCACTGGGGCAGGGACCGGATCTGGCTGAGACTGACTGATCCTCTATGGGATTTTGGGTCGGTGATTGAGTTAGACCGGCTGGCTGGCTTTTGCTCTGCTCCCAAATGTAAGAGCTGCATAAGAGAAGGTCACAAATGTGGCAGCTGATCAGGAAGGAAAACTGCATGTAAGGAAAAAACCGGGGTGGGGGGGGGACAGAGACAGACAGACAGACAGAGACTTCTGAAGAGTGCAGCACTTTCACTGGTTTGATCTCTGAAGTTTTGCATAGATCAGGCTGATTCCTCTTCAGTTATTTGCAGTTACAAAATCATCCAAAGAGAAGGAAAGCGGAAGGGATTTTTTTCCTTTCCCCTTCCTCTTTTTGGGCAGCTGACACAGACTGAATGCAAATCCCTCCTTCACTGGGATCACCTGGATTTTGTGGTGGGACAGGAGATCACACAGAAGCGACCCCTTCTCTTTATTGATTGATGAGAGTGGCCTGGACCCCCATCTTACGTGCAACATCCCTGGGTGGGTGGGCAAAGGAATAAAATATAAAACCCAACAAAATGACAGCAACCACAAAAAGTAAGACTCTATGGTGCCCAGGGAGCCATTCTCCCCCTCACATCCTTTGGACTGGAGTCTCAACCTGCCCTCCTCTTTCCCATGGCAGGGGCAGCCGTGGGAAATGTGGGCCAACTCGGCCTCTTGATATGGCAACATCTGGCGGAGAGGAGCTGGAGGGACCCACCCTGTCTGGCTTGGTGGAGGGGGCAGTGCCCTCCGAGAGAGGTGCCCTTCCAAATATCCCGGCTATTCAAGGCTTCAAAAAGGGACCACCAGCATTTCTTATCTCACCTGGGGGGGACAAAAAGTGAGAGTCCTTGCAGCCTGGGGGCTAAAAGAGGATCACCTGTGTGACCTCCCCAGACCCAGGTGGCTCGAAAGGTCCCTCTGGTGAGGGTGGAGGTGGAGACCTTCCTCCCCATCCAAACCATCCTGTAAGGCCCCACTTCAACCCACATCTTAAGAAAGCAGAACTTTTGGAAACAATCTCTTCCAACAGGAACTTTTAGTAAGAGTAGTTGATAGCAGGCATAATAGACAGGATCTGAGGGATTCCCTTACAGATTGATGTTTTAAAGTGTCCCTAAGCACCCCACCCCACAGTTCTTCTGGGCGATTCAGACCGGCAAATTCCTAGGTGTTAAATCCAGGAAAGGTAACATCAATCCAGCTCCGTTGTGCACGATCATTCAACAGCTCTTCACACCTTATTTTGATGACGGAGAAATAAACCAGATCCCGGAGGTCTGTATCTTTTCACCCCCCTTTTCCTAGCTGCCCGGTAAGGAGGAGAAGTTCCGAGGGGCATAGGATAAGAGGCAAATTGTTACATTGTAATGGTTAGCAGCCCCAAAGGCGAATAAACAAAAGGTTACTTTGTAGTGAATAGAGGAAGTGAAAGTAATAAACCCACATGCATATCCCCCCTCCCCATTGGGAGTATGGCAGGATCCAGGGAAGGGTAAGAATTGGTTTCAGATCAGAGAAGATAGATAGAAAGGAAATATAACTGGATTCTGACACTTCCCGGACTGGCTGGGCTTGGCTCCCCTGGCTCAGAGCTGGGTGAGGGGAGGTCACAAAGACGCTCCAGACACCGCTCGGTGGCGGATGAGGGAGGAAGACTCCGGGGAAGGGAAAGGTGGGAGGGAGGGAGAGGAGAAGCCCAGAGAGCTGCAGTGGTCCCGTCTGAAGAGGGCAGCCTTCCAATGGGCTTGAAGGGCATGATTGGCGGGTCTTGTGCATGTGAGGGGCTGAGGGGGGGCAGGACTGCAGGGGAAGCCTGGCTGCTCTCCAAAGGGTGGGGAGGGTCTTTGGCAGGGGGGAGCATTGGAGACCCCCAACCTTGTCCTCTGCCCCCCATTCCCTGAATCAATAAGCAGCTTTGATTCCCGGGGTTAATGGGGTGACAACCTCCTGGGTGTGGCTGTTTGTGCAGAATTTGTGCCTTGTTTCAGCACTACCCTTGACTTCGGCAAAGGGGTCCAGGGGGTCCAGGGAATGAACCCCCCGGAAGGAGCAAACGGAGTCCCACATCTGAGAGGAGGAGGAGGAGGAGGAGGAGGAGGAGGAGGAGGAGGATCTCTCTTCAGGGCTGCTGTTGGATAATGCACATCAATGCAGGCAGTCCTCGACTTATGACAGTACATTTAGTGACCATTTGAAGTTACAACAACGCTGAAAAAACTGACGGGACCATTTTTCACACTTATGACCGTTGCAGCATCCCCAGGGTCACTTGATTTACATCCGGATGCTTGACAATTGACTCACATGTATGACAGTCGCAGCGTCCCAGAGTCACATGATCCCCTTTTGCGACTGTCTGACAAGCAAAGTCAGTGGGGAAGCCAGATTCACTTAACAGCCTTGTTACTCATTTAACAACTGCAGTGATTCACTTAACAACTGTGGCAAGAAAAGTCATAAAGTGGGGCAAAACACAAATTTCTCCCTTAGCAACATAGGTTTTGGGCTCCCTTCTGGTCGTAAATGGAGGAATGCCAGGAGTAGCCATTCTGCAGCTCCCCCAGGGAGGAAGGAGAGAAATGCAGATGGATTCCTAAGCAAAGGGAGGCCTTGACTTAAAAAGATCCATTTGTCGACCATTGGGAATTACAATGGCACTGAGGGAAGTGATTGGGGACCAGTCCTCGCACTTACGATCATCACCACATTTCCACGGTCACACGATCAACATTTGGGCCTGTGGCAGCCAAATTTGCCACAGTTGCGGCAGTGTCTCGGGGTCCTGTGATCCCAGTTTGCAGCTCTCCCAGCCGCCTCCCAACAAACTGAGTTAGTGGGGAAACTCTGTCTCACTTAACGACCTCGTGGTTCAGTTCACAACTGAAGTGATTTGCTTAATGCCCAAAGGGTCCAAAAATGGGCTCAGACTCCCTGAACAACCTGCTTGCTTCTCAAAGGAGAGCCTGGTCCCTTTCGTGGTCATACATTGAGGACTCCCTGCGTCCCGAGGGTTCTACGAAGGTAGTCCTCGACGTATGGCCACAATTGAGCCCAAAGTTTCTGTTGTTAAGTGAGACATTAGTTAAGTGAGTTTTGCCCCATTATACAATCTTTTTTGCCTCAGTTGTTAAGCGAATCACTGCAGTTGATAAGTGAGTCACTGGTTGTTAAGTGAATCTGGCTTCCCCCTGGACTTTGCTGGTCAGAAGGTCGCAAAAGGGGATCACGTGACCCCCCCCCCCGGGACACTGCGACCATCATAAATACGAGTCAATTGCCAAGCATCCGGATTTTGATCACATGACCATGGGGATGCTGCAACGGTCGTAAGTCTAAAAAATGGTCACTATTTCCAGTGCGGCTGCAGAAGCCCCTCCAGAGCCGCCAATCCCTTCATAGGCCAGGCAGGCGGTTGAGGAGGGTTTTTTCCAATCTCCGGTACAGGCCAATCAAAGCCTCGGCTGGTGATGTCAGGGGCTCCCCCTAACCCCATTGGCCGGAGCTCACCATGGCAACATCCAGCATCCTTGGTGGGGCTGGACCACTGGAGTGGACAGCCAGCTCTGTGGGCCTCGCCAGGGTCTCCGCTGGTTTGGGCTTGTCCGAAGGAAGAGACGGTTCCCGTGAAGGCCCATTTGGGGGACGAGATGAGAAAAGGGGGGTTCAGCCCCAGCACTCCAGAAGGGCTCCTACCTGCCGTGTCAGGAGCTTTCCTACCTGGGACCAAACTCCCCACCTGCCACGTGGAAGGTGCAGGTCTCCAAAGATGGACTGGGGCCAGCCAGCCGGCAGCCATGCTTTGCGCTAGGAAAACTCTGCAAGATTCAGGAGCCCAAAACGTGGCTTCAGGATGTCCCAGTTAGATAGGCCTTGGGCCCCCAAAGGTAGAAATTGACCTGGTCCAAGGATTTGGGGAAATTAACCGAAAAGGGACACCGTTGGCCAGATATAATTATTTCCCAAACACTCTCCGCCTGGGGACTGAAGTACTTACTTATTTTTATTTTTAATAAAGTTGACTTTTATCCCACCTTTATTATTTCTCTAAATAGGTCAAGGCAATGAACATAACTTAGGCTCCAT
Source organism: Azemiops feae (assembly GCA_023970755.1). Lineage (NCBI taxonomy): Eukaryota > Metazoa > Chordata > Lepidosauria > Squamata > Viperidae > Azemiops > Azemiops feae. The sequence continues at coordinate 534,362 of JALGBA010001365.1, forward strand.
CCTTCCCTCAACAACAACCTTGTGAGGTGGGCTAAGGCAGAGAGAGAGAGACCGTCTCAAAGTCACACGCCTGGCTTTCCTGCTGAAGATGGAAATTGCAAGTAATGGGGGGATGTCCATCTTAATTCAAATGGTCACCCCCTTCTCCAGTCATCAGAAACATCAAAGCCAGGCCAGAGATGGCCAGAGTGACCGATGAAGGATTCCGGCTCCTTTGGGGGGTTTCAAGAGATGATCTGCCTTGAACTGGAGTCAGAATCAAATGGGAGTCAGAGTAGTTGGAAAAGAGATCAATATTGATGGATTATGTGGGTATTTCTCAAACCTGGCCATTTTAAAGGCCTGTGTGGACTTCATCTCCCAGAATTCCCTGGTAAGCCAGCTGGATTCTGGGGGTTGAAGGCCACAGATGCCTTAAAGGGACCAAGTTTGTGATTTTTATACAAAGTTATTACAATTTAATGAATGTGTGAGGCTATTGTCACTTGATAGTTTTAACCCTAATTTGTTCCCTCTTTGGAGATTAAGGCTACAAAGAAAAGGAAATAGACAATAGAAGCCTAGAGCTGAAAATAAGATCAGCAAGTTAAGATCATATGCAAGCAAGCTAGAACAGATGAAAGAAAAGAAGCTGAAGAACAAGAAAACCAAAGAATACCTAATCAAGAAATACCACTTAGAAACAAGGAAGATAAAGGAAGCACTGGAAATAATAAAGCAACAAATAACAGCTTTAGCCAGGAAAATCAGCAGATACGAAGCTCGAATTGCAAATTATAGGCAGAACCTCCAATTTCAATCCAATCAGAAACGTTTCTACCAATCCATCAATGGAGAAACTGCAGTGAATCAGTCAGTACCTGACAAGGAAGAAACAGTGCAGTTCTGGAAGCAGATATGGGATAACCCAAAGAAATACAACAAGGATGCGGCTTGGATAAAGGAGGTGGATGCAAATAAAACAGAAGTTGAAATGAAAGAACTAGTAATAGCAACAAAAATGGTAGAAAAAGGAGCAAGGAAGATCAAAAATTGGTCAGCACCAGGTGAAGATGAACTGCATGGGTTTTGGTTGAAACATCTAACTGTTATATACCCACTCATTGCCAAGCAGTTCAACAATATACTACAAGGAGGAGAAATTAAAAAGTGGCTAACAACTGGGAAAACCTACCTAATAATGAAAAATCCAGCAAAAGGAGCAACACCAGGCAACTTCAGGCCAATTACCTGCTTACCAACAACTTTCAAATTGCTAACTGGTGTGGTAGCTGATGCAGTACAATAGCATCTAGTTGAAAACAATCTCTTTCCACCTGAGCAGAAAGGAAACCGCCCCAATAGCAGAGGGAAAAAAGATCAACTCCTAATAGACAAAATGATCTTGGAAAACTGCAAGAAAAGGAAGACCAACCTGAATGTGACATGGATTGACTACAAAAAGGCATTTGACTCTCTGCCACATAACTGGATAATCAAGTGCCTAGAAATAACAGGAGTCAGCAGAAACATCAGAAAATTTGTGCAAAGATCGATGGCACAATGGAAGACACAGTTGCAGGTCAATGGTGAGAGACTGGGAGAGGTTAACATCAAGAGAGGAATATTTCAAGGAGATTCATTATCACCATTATTATTTGTTATTGCACTGTTTCCTCTGTCAACAATATTGAATAACTCAGGACATGGCTATCAAACATCAAAAACATCTTCCAGACTATCCCACTTCCTTTACATGGATGATCTGAAGCTGTATGGAAAAACATAATCTGAAATAGAATCACAGCTCAACACTGTCCGTATATATAGCCAAGATATTGCAATGGAGTTCGGCTTGGACAAATGTGCCACACTTACTATCAAACAATGAAAAATAGTGTTCCGTTTCAGTGAGTTTCCTGGACGTATACGCGCAGGGTTGCAATATTCCTCCATCATTTTCTTGTAATAGTACAGCCCCCACTGCCACATCACTTGCATCCGTCTGTATTACGAAGGGTTTGTCCATGTCTGGGTGCCTCAGTACTGGTTCGGCAGAAAAAAGCCTCTTTAATCTCTCAAATGCCGCTTGGCATTCCATTGTCCATTTTAGTGGCTGGCTAGGTTTCACTGAGGATTCTCCCTTCGTTTTTAGTAAGTTCGTGAGGGGCAGGGCTATCTGGGCAAAGGAGGGGATGAATTGGTGGTAAAAGTTTGCAAAACCCAGGAAACTTTGCAATTGCTTTCTTGGTGCCCATTCTAATACTGCCCTGAGCTTTTCTGGGTCCATTTCAATGCCTTGTGGGGATATGCGGTAACCTAGGTAGTCTATTCTTTCCTGGTGAAATTCGCATTTTGATAATTTGGCATATAGGTGGGCGGCTCGCAGTTTCTTTAAAACCGCTCTGACTAGGTTGACATGTTCCTCTTTTGATTCGGTGAAGATAAAGATGTCATCTAAATAAACCAGGACCCCCTTAAATAGGTGCTCCCTTAGTACCTCATTGATTAATTGCATAAATACTGCGGGCCCCCCTTGTAATCCAAAAGGCAAAACTTTGAATTTGTAGCACCCCATTGGGCAGTTAAATGCGGTTTTCCATTCATCTCCTTCCCTAATTCTCATGAGATAATACACTTCCCTTAGATCTAGTTTAGTAAAAAAAAATTCCTTTCGAGAGGTGTGATAACATGTCCTTCATGAGGGGTAGGGGGTATAGGTTGCTTTCACTGATTGCATTCAAAAGCCGGTAGTCCATGCATAAACGTAGAGAGCCGTCCTTCTTCTCTCTAAATAGGACTGGAGCGGCCATCTTAGGCTTGGCTGGTTCAATGAACCCCCTTTCTAGGTTTTTCTTTATAAATCTCTCCATTTCCTCCTTCTCCTTTGGGCTCATGGAGTATAATCTGGGCTTTGGGAGTTTTGCCCCGGGCTTGAATTCTATGGCACAGTCCGTGGGTCAGTGGGGGGGGGAAGCTCATCCGCCCTCTCCTCGCTGAAAACCTCAGCCAGATCTTTGTATTCCTCTGGTATTTCTGGTACCCCTTTTTCTTCACCCATGGACGCTATTTCCATTTTTAATTTTGGTAGATCCCCTTGGGGTTTTAAGTCTGTAGGGTCCTCTTTCAGGAAATTGATTTCTTTCATCCTCCAATTTACCCAGGGGTTCCATTTTGTTAACCATTCCAGCCCTAGAATCATCGGGCATTCCATGCCTGGGGTCACTACAAACGTTATATCTTCCTCATGATTTCCCAGGGATAGGTGGATTGGTAACATGGCTAGGGTAGCTGGCACCCCCTCTGCTATGGACCCATCTAACTGGCCAAATGAGATTGGTTGTTCCAGCCTCCTCACTGGAATGCCCAAATTTCCCACTAGCGTCGGGCTAATTAGGCAGCGGGTGCAGCCAGAGTCTATTAAGGCTTTCACTTTGACAGCTTCAGGCATGGAGGGGGCTAATATAGTCACTGTCTTGAGGATGGGTGGGATGGATCCACTTACCAGTGGTTCACCCTCCAAGCTGTCATCTGGGGCGTCCACTGGCCCTGCGGTGTAGGCTGGAGCTCTTTCCCCACGATGGGCAGAGGTAGGGGATTCCACAGCCTCTATCCCTCTCGTGGCAGATTCTTTTGACTTAGCTGGGGACTTCCCGGATTTGCTGGCCGGTGGTCTGTTTGGGTTGTGCTGGGGGGCTTTCAAGCGGCATTCTACAGCCTGATGCCCCTCTCTCCCGCATTTGAAACAGCCCATTGGCTTCTTGTCCATAGCCGATGGCTTCGCTGGTTCGCGCATCGGTTCAGGCGGTGAGCGGCTCCATTGTTTTCCTTGGTGGTGCCTCTTCAGTAGGTCGATCTCTGCTTCTTCTGCCAGGACGTACCATTCATCGAGTTGGTGTGGGTCCCCCTGGGGCAGGCAAGCGTCATATAGGTCATAATTCAGACCGTCTTTGAAATGGCTAAGGAGGATGTCTTCCGACCAGTTCAGCTTGCTGGCAATGGTTCGGAATTCTTGCGTATATTCGGCTACTGGCCATCTGCCTTGCCTCATTGTTTTGATTCTTTCGCGTGCTTTGCGATCAGCCAGGGGGTCTTCAAATCGCCTTCTCAGAGAGGACATGAAACGGTTGAAGTCGTTGAGTTCTGGGGCTTTGGAATCATGCAAATTCACCACCCAATCGGCGGCCGGTCCATCCAGATTGCACGATCCAGATACGGGCTTTGTCGCTAGGGATGTGTCGCCCATGTTCCTCTATGTAGCCAAGGACTTGGGTTAGGAAAAAACCCAAGCGTGTCGGCTCCCCCTTGAATTTCGCATCCAGCGGCGGGAGTCCTTGAATGGATCGGTGCCTTCTTCGTCGGTATTGTCTTCCATCCGGATCGCCATCTGCAGGTCGGCGGGGGTGGGTACTACTGGATCAGCGGATGTCCCCAGGGCTGCAGGTTCCAATTCCCCCTCAGTGTCTCTCCAGTTGCGGCTCCAGGAGCTGGTGCGGCCGTGGGGCTCAGGATCCTCTTCTCCTAGGGAGCTGAGGGTTCTCTTCATCAAGTCGATAGCTTTCTCTAGGATCCAGTTCGAGTGCTGTGCCCAGCTTCCTTCATCTTCGCTTGTGTGCAGGGATCTCTCCATCTCCTGCTTCCATCCTGGTTGGTTGGCCCCCCGTCTCAGGGTCACCTTTCTTGATTTATTTTCCTACTCGCCTTTCTTTCCAACGCCCATTGACCACCGAGGTTTGTGGTTACGCGTCTCCACCACCTCTTCTCCTGAGGAATCTGACCCTTCAGATCCGGATATTTGGCAGGTTTCCAGTCGGGGCAACGGCTCCCTCTCCGGGGGGCTTTCCCCCTTCCCTGCTTTGTTGTTTGACATGGTAATTTTTGCAAAGTCCCCCGGCAAGGTTCTTCCTTCCAGGTTGACCAATTTTGCAGATCCTGTCTAATGTAAGGACCCACCTCAATTTACATCTTAAGAAGACAGAACTCTTGGAACGGTTCTTCCAACAGGAAACTTTATTAAGAAAAACTGACTGAAGGCATGCTAGACAGGATCTGAGGGACCCCATTGAGCATTCAATGTTTTAAAGTGTTCCCAGGTAGCCCCACTCCACATTCCTTCCGGTCAATTCAAATTGGCAGATGGCTGGGTGTTAAATCCATCGGATCCCAAATGTTGCAATCTTCCCCCCTTTTTTCCTTGCTGCTGGTAAAAGGAAGCTTCATAGGGAGTGAGATCAAAGGCTGATGGCCGCATTGTTATTGTTAGTACTCTCAAAGGGAATCCACAGAGGATGTTCCTTTGTAGTTGATAGGAGGAATGCCAGTCATAAACACCCGTATTTACTCCCCCCCCCTTTGTAGTATGACAGAATCCAAAAGAGAGTAAGAATTGGGTTTTCTCATAGTAGATAGCTAGAAATAAAATATAATGGAATGCCCGATGATCCTAGGGCTGGAATGGTTAACAAAATGGAACCCCTGGGTAAATTGGAGGACGAAAGAAATCAATTTCCTGAAAGAGGACCCTACAGACTTAAAACCCCAAGGGGATCTACCAAAATTAAAAATGGAAATAGCATCCATGGGTGAAGAAAAGGGGCTACCAGAAATACCAGAGGAATACAAAGATCTGGCTGAGGTTTTCAGCGAGGAGAGGGCAGATGAGCTTCCCCCCCACCAACCCACGGACTGTGCCATAGAATTCAAGCCCGGGGCTTGAATTGATTATACTCCATGAGCCCAAAGGAGAAGGAGGAAATGGAGAGATTTATAAAGAAAAACCTAGAAAGGGGGTTCATTGAACCAGCCAAGCCTAAGGTGGCCGCTCCAGTCCTATTTAGAGAGAAGAAGGACAGCTCTCTACGTTTATGCGTGGACTACCGGCTTTTGAATGCAATCAGTGAAAGCAACCTATACCCCCTACCCCTCTCAAAAGGAAATTTTTTTACTAAACTAGATCTAAGGGAAGTGTATTACCGCATGAGAATTAGGGAAGGAGATGAATGGAAAACCGCATTTAACTGCCCAATGGAGTGCTACAAATTCAAAGTTTGGCCATTTGGATTACAAGGGGGACCCGCAGTATTTATGCAATTAATCAATGAGGTACTAAGGGAGCACCTATTTAAGGGGGTCCTGGTTTATTTAGATGACATCTTTATCTTCACCGAATCAAAAGAGGAACATGTCAACCTAGTCAGAGCAGTTTTAAAGAAACTGCGAGCCGCCCACCTATATGCCAAATTATCAAAATGCGAATTTCACCAGGAAAGAATAGACTACCTAGGTTACCGCATATCCCCACAAGGCATTGAAATGGACCCAGAAAAGCTCAGGGCAGTATTAGAATGGGCACCACCTCACACAAGAAAGCATCTGCAAAGTTTCCTGGGTTTCGCAAACTTTTACCGCCAATTCATCCCCTCCTTTGCCCAGATAGCCCTGCCCCTCACGAACTTACTAAAAACGAAGGGAGAATCCTCAGTGAAACCTAGCCAGCCACTAAAATGGACAATGGAATGCCAAGTGGCATTTGAGAGATTAAAGAGGCTTTTTTCTGCCAAACCAGTACTGAGGCACCCAGACATGGACAAACCCTTCATAATACAGACGGATGCAAGTGATGTGGCAGTGGGGGCTGTACTATTACAAGAAAATGATGGAGGAATATTGCAACCCTGCGCGGATACGTCCAGGAAACTCACTGAAATGGAACAGCGCTGGCCCGTGTGGGAGAAAGAGGCATACGGGATACGTTGGTCTTTACTTACATAGCGCCAATTCCTTGAAGGCAATAAAATCCCTTTCCAGGTGTGGACAGACAACAAAAATTTGGAAGCCTTGAAAACACCCAGGACGCTCAACCCCAAGCAAGCCCGCTGGTCCCAGCATTTTCACCAATTCAATTTTAAGCTCAAGCATTTGCCGGGGGGAAAGAACTTTCTGGCAGATGCATTATCTCGCATGCCCCAATATAACAGCACGCGAGCCACTGACTCTAAACCAATCATGGGAGAATCACAACTGGCAGCGCCAGTGACTACCAGAGCCCAAGTTAAATTAAAACCACAGCTGGATAGCCAGACAGGAATTGAATTCCGGAAAAGTTTGGAAACAGATGAATGGTTCTAGAAAAATAAACACGTGTGCACAATGAAAGACGGACTGCCTTGGGTGGGGGAGATCCCCAAAGGATCACATTCATGCAGCTTTGCCACGACACAAAATCAGCAGGGCATTTTGGATTTGTAAAAACATTGCACTTAATTAAACGACACTTTTGGTGGCCATCCATGAAAAAAGACATAGAAAGTTACGTGGCCAGCTGCCCAAAATGTGCAACTGCAAAAAGGTTGCAAGGGAAATCGCCAGGACTGTTACAAACAGTGGCAAATCCCTCAGCCCCCTGGATTTTATAGTGGAATTACCAGAAAGCAATAGGAATACTGTCATTTGGACGGTCACGGACTTATTTTCCAAACAGGTTCACTTTATTCCTTGCCAAAAGATCCCCACCGCAAAAGCTTTAGCGAAACTTTTCGTGTAACATATTTACAGATTGCATGGGGCACCCCAACGCATCATATCTGATAGGGGAGTGCAATTTACATCTGCATTTTGGAAGGAATTTCTATTCCTTTTAGGGACCACCCAGGGACTGACATCTAGCCATCATCCTCAGGGAAATGGTCAATCAGAAAAATGTAACGCAGTACTTGAACAATATTTAAGATGTTTTCTAAATTTCCAGCAGTCAGATTGGAGGGACCTGTTGCCTTTCACAGAGGTTGCCTACAATAATACAGTCCACTCCAGCACAGGTTACACTCCTTTTCAAATAGCTACCGGCCAAAGTTTCAACCCCATGCCAGAACTAACCCCAAACAAACCGGCAATTCCATCACTGAAAGAATGGATGGAACAATTACAAAACACCTGGCCAATAGTTAGAAAAGCTCTAGAGGAAGCTAGGCAAGCATACAAAGCACAAGCAGATAAGGAAAGGGTGGAGCCCATACCATTCATTATAGGAGAAATGCTGTACTTGTCTACAAAATACTTAAAATCCATACAACCCTGTAAAAAACCTGGACCAAAATATATAGGGCCTTTTCCAATTAAAAGAATCATAAACCAATAACAGTAGAATTAGAATTACCCAAGAATCTTAGGCAAATACACCCAATTTTCCACTGCAGTTTGCTGAAAAGAGAACAACAGTCACCCTTACGGCCAAAAATCCCCCCCACCAACCCCAGTCATGGTAGAAGGAGAGCAACACTTTGAAATAAGGGAAATCCTGGACTCTAGAAAATATCGTGGGGAAACTCAATACCTGGTAGCATGGAAGCACCTCCCCGCCTCTCAAAACGAGTGGGTCCATAAAGTCATGTCAGAGCCCCGAAGCTTTCTAGCCTGGTTCCATACTTTGTAATGTAATGTCATGTCATGTCATGTCATGTCATGTCATGTCAGAATCCAATTATATTTTATTTCTAGCTATCTACTCTGAGAAAACCCAATTCTTACTCTCTTCTGGATTCTGTCATACTACAAAGGGAGGGGGAGTAAACACGGGTGTTTATGACTGGCATTTCCCCTATCAACTACAAAGTAACAACCTCTGTGGATTCCCTTCGAGAGTACTAACCATAACAATGTGGCCATCAGCCTTTGATCTCACTCCCTATGAAGCTTCCTTTTACCGGCAGCAAGGAAAAAGGGGGGGGGGAGATTTCAATGCTTGGGATCCAATGGATTTAACACCCAACCATCTGTCAATTTGAATTGACCGGAAGGAATGTGGAGTGGGGCTACCTGGGAACACTTTAAAACATTGAATGGTCAGGGGGGTCCCTCAGATCCTGTCTAGCATGCCTTCAGTCAGTTTTTCTTAATAAAGATTTCTGTTGGATAAGATAAGATAAGATAAGATAAGATAAGATAAGATAAGATAAGATAAGATAAGATAAGATAAGATAAGATAAGATAAGATAAGATAAGATAAGATAAGATAAGATAAGATAAGATAAGATAAGATGATAAGATAACCTTTATTGTCATTTTTATATTGTGGGCACAACGGCACACATCAAAAATGAAATTTAGTTGCCCGCTCTCAAAGTGAAACACATACATGACACATACCTAAACATACTATGTACAACATGTATATAGACCCACATCCCTACATATACATAGCAAATAAATATTAAATACTGTCCATCTTGAATATATAACAGAAGGAGGAAACTTGAGAGTTCGCAAGGTTAATGCTGTATGGAAAGAAACTATGGCTGAATCTGGATGTTCTGCTTCGGATACCACGAAGCCTCCTCCCAGAAGGTAACAAGGAAAACAGGTCATGAAGAGGATGTGTAGTGTCCCAGATAATCTTATGGACCCTGCTCAAGCAACGCTTCTGTGCTATGTCCTGGATGGGAGGGAGGGAACTGCCAATGATCTTTTCAGCCATTCTCACCACTGTCTGCACCGCCTTCCTGTCTGAAGCAGTGATGCCTCCAAACCAGACTGTGATGCTGTATGACAGGATGCTCTCGATTGTCCCCCTGTAGAAAGTGGTCAGGACAGGGGAAGGAAGATGTGCTTTTCTCATGCAGCGCAGAAAATGCAGGCGCTGCTGTGCCCGCTTCACCAGTTTCTCACTGTTGAGCGACCAAGTCAGCCTACTCGTTAGCTGCATACCCAGGAATTTGATGCTGGTAACCATCTCCACAGGTGAATCATTAATGCACAGAGAAATGTGGCTGTGCCTGCCTTTTCTGAAACAATGATCTCTTTGGTTTTTCCTGTACTTACACCAGTTCACCAACCCCTCAACCTCCTTGCAGTAAGCTTCCACCTTGTCATCCTGAATAAGGCCCACTACTGTTGTATCATCTGCGAACTTCACAATATGGTTGGTGGCAAACCTAGCACAGCAGTCATGGGTCAACAGGGTGAACAGCAGCGGACTTAAGATGCAGCCCTGAGGAGAACCTGTACTCAAGAAAATGGTATTAGAGGTATTTGTTCCAACTCGCACATATTGGGGCCTGTTGGTAAGAAAATCAAGAATCCAGTTGCACAAAGGAGTGTTTAAGCCTAAAAGGCCCAGTTTGTCTACTAGATGCTGGGGAATGATTGTGTTAAATGCCGAACTGAAGTCGACAAACAGCAAACGCACATGAGTATTTCTTTCCTCTAAGTGCTTCAGGCTCAGATGGAGAACGGAAGAAATAGCATCCTCCGTAGAGCGATTTGGTCGATAGGCAAACTGAAGTGGGTCAAATGCTGGCAGGAGGCTAGATACAATAGTGTCCTTTATCAGCTTCTCAAAGCATTTCATGATGGTGGATGTCAGTGCAACCGGACGGTAATCATTGAGGCCTGTAATTGTGGACTTTTTTGGCACTGGCAAGATGATGGCCATCTTAAAACACGATGGTACCACTGCCTGCTGCAATGAGAGGTTGAAAATATCTGTGAGAACACAAGCCAGCTCCTCTGCGCATTCCCTGAGGACACGTCCAGGGATGTTATCTGGGCCTGCTGCTTTCCGAATGTTAACTGTCTGCAGTGTTTTCCGGACAGAGGTGACATCAAAGCTTGGCACTTGCTCATCAGGATGGGGCATAGTTTTCCTAGCAGGAGTGCTATTTGATGCCTCAAATCTACCAAAAAATGCATTCAGTTTGTTTAGGAAGTCTGTGTCATCCTTACATCTCGATGGAGCCACCTTGTAATCCGTAATGGCCTGGATACCTTGCCACATTCGCCTGGTGTTTGTTGGGTCCTGGAAAAAGTTCTGAATTTTCTGGCAATGGGCTTGCTTTGCACCTTTTACAGCACTTTTCAGATTTGCTCTGGCTGTTCCAAGTGCCAGCATGTCCCCCGATTTAAAAGCCACATTCCGTGCTTTCAGCATCTTGCGGACCTCATAAGTCAGCCACGGTTTTTCATTCACCCTCACAACAAAGCTTTTCAGGACACAGACATCTTCTATGCACTTTTGGATATATGCAGACACCGTGATGGCATACTCCTCAACATTTGTATGTTGGTTATCAGTAGCTGCTTCCTTAAACATGCCCCAATCTGTACACTCAAAGCAGTCTTGTAATGCTTCTATAGCTCCCTCTGTCCAAATCCTCACCTGCTTTACTGTAGGTTTCACTCTGACTAATAAAGGTCTATATACTGGAATAAGCAGCACTGAGAGATGGTCAGAGGAGCCCAGGTGAGGGCAGGGGATAGCTTTGAAAGCCTCCTTGATGTTGGAATAAGCAAGATCCAGTGTATTGTCCCCTCTGGTTGCAAAGTCCACATATTGATGGAAATGTGGCAGGGTATCTTTCAAATCCACTTGGTTAAAGTCTTGGAAGAAACGTTCCAAGAGTTCTGTCTTCTTAAGATGTAAATTGAGGTGGGTCCTTACTGTAATGTAATAACATAACATAACATAACATAACATAACATAACATAACATAACATAACATAACATAACATAACATAACATAACATAACATAACATAACATAACGTAACGTAACGTAACGTAACGTAACGTAACGTAACGTAACGTAACGTAACGTAACGTAACATAACATAACATAACAAGGAAGAAGACTTCTGAAAATCAGAAGTGCTGGCGGTGTCGGTTGTTCAGATCAGCGTGAAGAAGCTGACAGCAATTGCGGGGAATAACAGCAGCTTCCAGCCTGTTGCAATATTGCACTTTTGGATTATAATGGTCAGCATGTAGGGCATCAGGTCACCCGTCTGTCCTGCTTCTTCATCCCCTTCTTCAAGGGTTTTATTGGTAATGACCAATTAACAAGGCATCAAAGTAAATGGTGTTTGGATCAATAACTTAAGATATGCTGACGATACAGTTCTGCTTGCCAGTAAGCATGAAGATCTTCAGTTCCTCATCAACAGAGTCACCGAAATATCTGGAAAATACGGCTTGAAGCTTAACACCTCAAAAACCAAGATCATGGTCATCAGCAAACAACCCGTTAATTTACCACCAATAAATTCAGAAGGAATACCACTCGAAAAAGTTGAAAGGATCACGCACCTCGGTTCTAATTTACATGAAAGCTGGGACATGACCGCTGAAGTAAAGACAAGGATAGAGAAAGCTCGAACAGCATTCTTCAAAATGAAAAAGGTCTTCTGCAGTCACGACATAAGCCTAAGACTGAAAATCAGGCTTGTCAGATGCTATATTTTTTCTATCCTGCTCTACGGAGTAGAGAGTTGGTCTCTGACAGAAGGCCACCTGAAGAGACTAGAAGCATTTGAAATGTGGATTTACAGGCAGCTGTTACGTATAAGCTGGGTTGACGAGATCAGAAATGAGGAGATGATAAGCCACCTGGAAAAGCCAAGGGAAATCATCAAAACAATTAAAAAATGAAAGTTAGAATATTTCGGACATGTGATGCGACACCCAGAAAAATACGGCATACTCCATTTAATCCTCCAGGGAAAGATTGAAGGCAAACGAGGTCCAGGCAGAAGAATAACATCATGGCTTCAAAATCTAAGGGACTGGTTTGGACAAAACTCAGCAGCACTTTTTTGTGCGGCTGCTGATAAAAACAGGATCGCCAACATGATCGCCAACGTCCGATAACGGATATGGCACAAGAAGAAGAAGAAGAATTAACAAGGCAGCTGCTCCTCGGTGGGAAGGGTTCCTGCTGTTCAGGAAATCCGGCATCTGAGCCATCATCTCAGGAAGGTGTTGCTTGCATTTACTTATCTGGGGGAAACAAGGCAACAAACAAGGCAACAAACTGTAGCTTCCTTTTTTTACAAAGGGGCCGTTTTCTTGGTAAGGTTTCTAGTCCTCATGTCTTCAATAACATTATATTAATTATATTATATTTATTATATTATATTATGTACCATACTAAATTATATCATTATACCATATTATACACTATACTACACTATACTAATATAATGTAATGTAACACAACATAACATAACATAATTGTATTACATTATATTATAGTATTATAATATTATAAACACAGACATATATGTTATTAAAGATAGTTTTATCCAAGTTAAAACCATAAAGGAAAATAAAGAAAAATAGTAGACAGTGAAAAAAAGAAAATAGAAAAAGAAAAGGGAAAGGGAAAGAAAGATGATAAAGAAATGGCTTCTGGTCTTATAAATGCATTTTGCCCTCTCTCTCTCTCTCTCTCTCTCTCTCCCTCTCTCTCTCTCTCTCTCTCTCTCTCTCTCTCTCTCTCTCTCTCTCTCTCTCAAGTTATATCATAATTTCCTTTTTCCGCAAACTACCATTTCTAATTCTAGTCTAGCAGTAAATACACCAGGGAACACCTTCCTCCCAAAGCATCCTTGATAACAGGACTTTAATAAAGTATTTGAGATCTTTGGGAGGAAGGAATTTTATGATCAACTGTGAGGGAAAAGCAAAATAATCTTAATCAGAAAACCAACTGGAAATCTCTAGCTTCAGGAATGCAAGGAAGAATGGCATTTTCTATCGGAGAACAGCAATGCCCTCCAAACCATCATTCAAATCACATTAATTTTTCCATCCCAAACTAAGACCCGGGCCAAATATTGTTGATACATGAACATTTTTTTAAACTTAATTGTTCCTCACCGTGGCTGTTTTAAATATTAGGGTATTCTCCCGGTGCTCCTTCTCGTCCACCCCAATGTTGGCCACTTTGGTACTGGACAATTCTGTGGAACAAAGAAACAAAGACGTCGCAGATTCTGGATTAAATTATTTTTCAAATATTAGCTAGCTTTCCAACAAAAATGGCTTTCCCCCCCCCAAAGTTCCATTCTTGCTAAAATTTGTTGATGTCCATAAAAATTGAGGACTTGGTGTCAATGCAAGGGGGTTAGGGTTAGGGTTAGGGTTAGGGTTAGGGTTAGGGTTAGGGTTAGGGTTAGGGTTAGGGTTAGGGTTAGGGTTAGGGTTAGGGTTAGGGTTAGGGTTAGGGTTAGGGGGTTAGGGTTAGGGTTAGGGTTAGGGTTAGGGTTAGGGTTAGGGTTAGGGTTAGGGTTAGGGTTAGGGTTAGGGTTAGGGTTAGGGTTAGGGTTAGGGTTAGGGTTAGGGTTAGGGTGCGGGTTAGGGTTAGGGTTAGGGTTAGGGTTAGGGTTAGGGTTAGGGTTAGGGTTAGGGTTAGGGTTAGGGTTAGGGTAGGGGTAGGGGTAGGGTAGGCGTTAAGGTTACAGAGGGTTAGAGTTAGAGTTAGGGTTAGGGTTAGGGTTAGGATTAGGGTTAGGGCATGAGAGTTAGGGGTTAGGGTGTTAGGGTTATGGTTATGGTTAGGGTTAGGGTTATGGTTATGGTTAGGGTTAGGGTTAGGGTTAGGGTTAGGGTAGGCGTTAAGGTTACAGAGGGTTAGAGTTAGACTTGGGGTTAGGGTTAGGGTTAGGGTTAGGGGTTAGGGGTTAGGGTGAGGGTTAGG